>OX030962.1:5315619-5565619 GCA_943735955.1 Piscicola geometra
AATAGGTGGACAGTGCAAGGTTTAATACCGAATGTCGTTTGCATACATTTTCAAAGCATCGAGACTCAGCAGTGCATTTGTATGTTCATGCTTCGATGAAATTCAAGCAGGATGCAAAGCAATGAAACTGGCTTCAGCATCCTTGAACATGAAAAGTAAGATTATAAAATGCTAAAAACCGAATGTGATGTGGAAATAAAAACGAGAAAATTGAAAGTTTAAAGGTCGCACCGTGAGAAGGGGGGAAGACGAAAGGGTGGTGGAGCTGGAGGGAGCATGGCTTGTAGTGGAAGTTCCTCATGGCCCTGCCCCAGTCCATCGGAGTGGTGGTGGGGAAAAGAGAGGTAGTGGTTGAGTTGAGAGAAATGGAGAAAGGGGTGGAATGGAAGGAGGGAGTGTTGGAGGAAAGAAGGAAGGGTTTAGAGAGATGGAGAGATGGAACGAGAGTGGAAGGGTGGAGGGAGAAAAGGAGGGTAGAAGAATGGAGGAATGAAAGAATGGAGGGAGGGTGTGGAGGTTTAATTTCAAGATCTTCAGACGTTTCAAACTCAGGACTTCAACAGTAACTTTTATTTTATTCTTCAGAACAGCAACAATTAGTTTGTTTTTTTCTCAGCGGAAACAGTTAATGCTTTCGCCGGAAACCCCAAAGAACAAAAAGTCGATTGTCTTTTAAAAAGAATAATAGTATCGAAGATAATTATTTACCAAAGACAAATAATTTTGCAGAAAAGCATAAAAAGAAAAATTCCAACTGCTATTTTCATCTTCCGTTTCCGCTTTTATATCTATGCAGGAAGTACCCTTTCTCCTTTTCTCTCTTCCGGCCATACATTCGTCTCTTTTTATACGCACCTACGCGCTCGCATACAATTACGCAGACGAATAAATAGTAGGAGAAACTTACGAGTAAAGACACAAATGCAGACGAACACAGTGACACAGATAAAAACACAGAAAGACACAGGCATAGAGAAAGAGAGACGCACACACGCGAAGACACACACGCCTGCGTATTTCACTCACATTCCTATTTCCTTCCGGTTTTTAAATGGAGAACCGGAAAAGGGGTGGAGTTTGTAGGAACCAATGGCAGAGCTGTATTTGAAATGACATCTTCTGATTCGATAATCGATGTGTGAAGGATTTCACCATGTGTGAGGAAAGATGTGTCTGAAAGTATTTCATCTTTTATTTTTCTTCTTTGGTCGCATGAATATCTTGTAGAAATGAAAGATTTTTAGTTATAAAAAACTTTTTTTCTGTTAAATAACTTGGAGGAGAACAGTCAAGAAGTCATATCAACATTTCCTCAACAACCTCGAGAACAAATCTCAACAAAGCAGCAACAACACCAACAACAACAACAACAACAACAACAACAACAACAACAGCAACAACAACAACAAAAACAACAGCAACATCAACAACAACAACAGGGGCTATATAAATCATAGTTTGCCTCATTGCGTGTCGATCAAGGACCACACGAAGAATGGCTCAGTGCCTCGTCCACAATGAGATTCATAAAAAACATAGTCAACTAAAATATATATTCATAAAAACAAAATCATTAAAATCAAATCTTTAAAACAAAATCATTAAATTCAAATCTTTAAAACAAAATCATTAAAATCAAATCTTTAAAACAAAATCATTAAAATCAAATCTTTAAAACAAAATAATAAACTTTGAAGCGTCCTTTTCAATTGTTACGTTTGAAACCTGATCCGCTACTCCACAAACTCCGCATTGGATTGCCACCAATGTCGGACAGATTTCTATAACCGTAAAATACCAAAGTCTTCGGACATTTGGCATTTTTTTCTCTAATATATGTGTTATCTCTTATTTGTTTAATAAACGGTCAAAAAAATTATGTCCGAAATAAGGGTCCAAAAAAGATGAAAATATTGAAAAATGAGTGTTTTAAAATGATGTATGTCTGAAGGTGCTGGTGTTTAAAGGAATTTACAATTACGATATATGTATATATAGACAACGGTACTTAATTTAATACTATTCACAAAAATCTTAATTGTAAATCTTACTGCAAGGTTGAAGGCTGGAGACAAAATGTGAGTTCTCTCTCAATCGTGGAGCCTTTCAGACGTCTTGCATTCGTGGAAAGGCTTTGTTTGGTGGCAGTGCAAGTGCTTCGTTCCGTGACCCATTGTCAATTTGTGTGGGAAATGTGTCGAGTTTGTAATTAAAAGAAAGTTTAGTTTTTTATAGAATTTTTTGAAGTAGAATATTTTTATGTTTAATTGTTTAATTATAAGTTTGATTAAGTTTATTTTGCAGGATGTTTCTATGTGTAATTGTTTAATTATAAGTTGTTTTTGTTGTTGATGGAGGGTAAATACCCATCATGAGCCTTTTCGTTTGATTGTCGAATTTGTCATTGTCGTGGTGAGTGAGTGATTGGACAAAGCACGCAAAAGGAAGTCGAAACAAAGAGTTCTTCTTCATTGTTCCATGGTGGTTGTAGTGGTGCTTGTGTGGGACTGATAGCGGTAGTTGGAGTTGTTGTCATTGTAGTGGTGGTTGCTGTGATAGTTGTAGTATTGCTGGTGGTTGTAATTATTGTAGTAGTAGTAGCAGGTTATAACTCCTTCAAAAATTTACATTCGGATGATTCACCATTGTTTTCGTGGTGCTGCTGCAAGAAAATAAAACTTTTATTTTTATTCACTCAAAAATAGGTGCATACAAAATCATAATCCTTGACTACTAAATCCATTGTACCCACCAGACAATAAACATCGATTCCTTCAATAAAAATGCTCGGAGAAACACTTTCTTTTCATTGTTTGTGAGAAAAGAAATTAATCAAAGTATTTTTATCCAAGCTTTTTGAAAATATTATTCGAAAAAGATCTAGCGAATAGTAAGAAAAACTAAAAATTTAATTTTGTCAAACGAACAAAATGCATTTTTTCGAAAAAATGGCACTTGAAAAAACAAAATGCAAATAAAAGATTTAGAGAAAAACTTTAGAAAGATTTTCTTTCAAAAAATGGACGGAGGGAAGTGAGGATTTTGATACAAAAAGAAGAGGTGGGAATATATTAGACTGAAAATAAATAGCTCAAAAGATATCGAGAAAATGGACACAAAAAGAAGTATTTTAATAAATAAATCACATTTCAATATCATATGGCACTGTGATGCCCGTTTTAAAAATAAATAAAAGATTATTATGAGATGAAATAATATTAAAATATTATTAATATGATTGAGAAAAAGAATTCGCCGAAGTAACGTTGCAAATAAATATTATTTGAAATATTAGGACATTAGGAAGTCTGAATTGCAAATTCTCCACAAAATGTGTGCAAAACAAAGTTTATTTTTCATTGAATAATAATAAAAATGACATCCTGAGATCCTAGCACTAGAAAAGGAATATTTATTAATGCTTTGAATTAGAGTTCAAATGATTATTTAAGTATTGATGTTGATGATGATGACGATGATGATGATGATGATGATGATGATGATGATGATGATGATGATGATGAAGGTGGACGGTTATTAGTCTCAAGATCTGCAAAAATATTTTTTAACCTGACTTTGAAAAAAATGCGCTAAATGATTCAAAAAGTGAAACGAGATCTAAGCGAAAGTGAAACCAAAGAACAACAAATATAATAAATTATACACAAATATCTATTGAACAAAATACAAGTAGATTGTATAAAAGGAAACTTTAATTTCGATGAAAATCTCATGTAAAAGTGGAACTAATACAAATTGCCATAGCCTATACTATTTTCGTCCACTAAAGTTCTATCGAAACTATTATCAAGGCTGTCTTCGAGGTCATGATCATGATGGTTTCCCTCATGATTATGATGGTTATTATTATTATTATTATTATTATTGCTTTTATTCATCGCGAAGAGGTTATGATAGAGAGATAGGTCGATATCTTTGCCTGATGGATGGATGGGGTGGATGAAGGGCGGGTGAGGAAGGGTTGAATCGGAGGTGATGGTGGTGGTGGAGCATGGAGATATAGACGAAGAATAAGATGATGATGATAGTAGTCGTGATGTTGTTGTTGACGGTGATGATGATGATAAGGGTTTTGTATTAACAAAAGAGTGAGGATGTTTTAAATAATTTATATGTTGAATATTGTTATTTTTGTGTTGGTTATTGTTAAATTTGTTGTTGTTGTTGTTGTGGTTGTTGTTGAGATAACTAATGTGGAGGTTGTTGTAACTGTAACAGACATCGCAACTACAATCTTTGTGGGAGGGATGAAGGGGTGTTGAGAGGGGAGTGGTGCGATGGTTAGACGGCATATCATAGTAGTAGTTGTTGATGTTGTTGTTTTTGTTGTTGTTGAATTCCCTATTTTGATGTGTGGTATTATTAGTTGTATTTGTTGTGGAGGGTGTTGTTGTTGAAGGGGTGGTTTTCAGTTTCAAAGTCCTTAGACTCCTCAAGAGTTTAGAGTCCAACGTTGAATACATGTTGACAGACTCTTGATTGCTGTTCTTGTTGTGCTTTATGTTGTTATTGGTATTGTTGGTGTTGTTGATATTGTAGTTGTGGTTGTTGTTTATAATGTTGTAGTTGTTGAAACCATTTACGTCACTAGCGTCCTCAATAAATCCACTGCAGTATGTGTCGTTGTCGTATGATGCGATGTTGCGATTTGTTGAATACTGTTGTAGTTGTAGTTGTTGCTGTTGCTCTTGTACTTGTTGTTGTGTGAGGTTCTCATAACTGTTGTAAGGAAGATGGCATTCTGTTGTGCATATGCTCCCATTGTTGTTGTTGTTGTTGTTGTTCTTATTATTATTGTTGTTTTTAATATTATTGTAGTTGTTGTTTTTGGTGTTGTTGTTGAGGATATCATCGTTGGAGTAGTGGTTGAGTAACGCATTCTTGTTTGCAACAACATGACTACTTTTATTATTTCCTGCATTATCATTATTATTATTGATTTTGTTTTTGATGCTGATGATAGTAGCGCTGGTGTGGTTGTTAGTTGTTGCGGAAGTGACGTAGTTGTTGTTATTGTAGTAGTAGTTGTTGTTGGTGAGTTGGCAATACTTGTGAATGAGTTTTTGTTTGAGCGTGAGGCCTGCATTCATGTTGGAACTGGCAACGTCGGGAATGTTGTGTTGTTGTTGTTGATGTTTTTCTTGATTTTGTTCTTGATGTTGTTGTTGATCTGTAGAACACGGTCGTTGTGGCTTGTGTTGTGGCATGCGGACGAGCTGTTGCAGTTGTATTTGTTGCTTGATGAGGTGTTGTTGTTTCAGTTGGTTTTGTTGCATGCTGTTGCGTTGTTGAAGTTGTTGCATCTGGATTTGTTCTTGTATCAGTTGTTGTTGTAGGCGCTGTTGTTGTTGTTTTTGTAGCAGCGTTTGCTGAATGTGCAGTTGCTGTTGTCGATGTTGTCGTAGCATTTGTTGTTGTTGTTGTTGCATGCGTAGTTGCGCTTGTTCGAGCGATTGGTATCGCTGTAGAGGTTGTTGTTGCAGTTGCAGTTGTTGTTGTTGTTTGTGTTGTTGTTCCTTTCCCTTGCAACTGCGACTGGATGCCGACCTGGTTAGTCTGCTTCTAGATTTTTTGTTCTCGCTTATTTTGTAGTTGTAGTTGTTGTTGTTAGAGGGGATGTTGTCGATGCTGTTCTTGTAATAGAGATATTTGTTGCTGTTGTTAGTGGTGTTGCTGTTGTTAGGCTTGTTTTTGTTGTTGTTTTTATTTTTCTTTTCACTTATACTATCATCACTCTTCCATCCACCTCCAATACTACCACAACCACCACTTTCCCGCGCATTCATCACGTCATCTTGAACGATGATGATTGGTCGCGCTGAGAGACAACGCTTCAAAGATATGCCGCTATTGGACGACCTGAAGAGCTCTTTAATCTTATTGGTTCGTTTGAATAAACTAAAAGTGGTGTTGTTGTTGATAGTTGTATCATTGTTGTTGTTGTTATACTGTTTGTTGTGCTTGTCGACTGCTTCTGAGCTAGCAAGGAGTGGACTGATTTCTGAAAGGAAAAATTTTAAAATTAGATTAAGAAGTCTTTGAAATATACTTCAAATAAAGTTTCACAAAAAGAGCGGAGAAGGAGAAGAATGATGGGAGAAATTAATGGAAAAGATTAATAGGGAGGGATGAAGGAGAAGAGTGATGGAAGATGGATGGATGAATTGCAAATGGAGGATAGATGGAGAGGATAGATAGATGGATGGAGAAAATAGATAGATGGAGAGGATAGATAGATGGAGAGGATAGATAGATGGATGGAGAAAATAGATAGATGGAGAGGATAGATAGATGGAGAGGATAGATGGAGAAGATAGATAGATGGAGAGGATAGATAGATGGAGAGGATAGATAGATGGAGAGGATAGATAGATGGAGAGGATAGATGGATGGAGAGAATAGATAGATGGAGAGGATAGATAGATGGAGAGGATAGATGGATGGAGAGAATAGATAGATGGAGAGGATAGATAGATGGAGAGGATAGATAGATGGAGAGGATAGATAGATGGAGAGGATAGATAGATGGAGAGGATAGATGGATGGAGAGAATAGATAGACGGAGAGGATAGATGGATGGAGAGGATAGATAGATGGAGAGGATAGATAGATGGAGAGGATAGATGGATGGAGAAGATAGATAGATGGAGAGGATAGATAGATGGAGAGGATAGATGGATGGAGAGGATAAATAGATGGAGAGGATAGATAGATGGAGAGGATAGATAGATGGAGAGGATAGATGGAGAGGATAGATGGAGAGGATAGATGGATGGAGAGGATAGATGGATGGATGGAGAGAATAGATAGATGGAGAAGATAGATGGATGGAGAGGATAGATAGATGGAGAGGATAGATAGATGGAGAGGATAGATAGATGGAGAGGATAGATAGATGGAGAGGATAGATAGATGGAGAGGATAGATGGATGGATGGAGAGGATAGATAGATGGAGAGGATAGATAGATAGATGGAGAGGATAGATGGATGGATGGAGAGGATAAATAGATGGAGAGGATAGATGGATGGAGAGGATAGATAGATGGAGAGGATAGATAGATGGAGAGGATAGATGGATGGAGAGGATAGATAGATGGAGAGGATAGATAGATGGAGAGGATAGATGGATGGAGAGGATAGATAGATGGAGAGGATAGATAGATGGAGAGGATAGATGGATGGAGAGGATAGATAGATGGAGAGGATAGATGGATGGATGGAGAGGATAGATGGATGGATGGAGAGGATAGATAGATAGATGGAGAGGATAGATGGATGGATGGAGAGGATAGATAGATGGAGAGGATAGATGGAGAGGATAGATGGAGAGGATAGATGGAGAGGATAGATGGAGAGGATAGATGGAGAGGATAGATGGATGGATGGAGAAGATAGATGGATGGAGAGGATAGATAGATGGAGAGGATAGATGGATGGATGGAGAGGATAGATAGATGGAGAGGATAGATGGATGGATGGAGAGGATAGATGGATGGAGAAGATAGATAGATGGATGGAGGGAATAGATGGAGAGGATAGATAGATAGATGGAGAGGATAGATGGAGAGGATAGATAGATTGAGAGGATGGATAGATGGAGACGATGGATGGATGGATGGAGGGGATAGATAGATAGATGGAGAGGATAGATAGATAGATGGAGAGGATGGATAGATGGATGGAGAGGATAGATGGATGGATGGAGAGGATGGATGGAGAGGATAGATGGAGAGGATAGATAGATGGATGGATGGAGAGGATAAATAGATGGATGGATGGAGAGGATAAATAGATGGATGGATGGATGGATGGAGAGGATAGATGGATAGATGGATGGATGGATGGAGAGGCACCTCTGAAGGAGTGAGCCTCACTGACGCACGAGAGACCTGCCTGCCTCCGTTCCTCGTTCAAGAGATGCTCTGTGCGTCGAAGCTGGCGTGGTGGTGTTGTTGGTGTTTTTTGTTGTGTTGTTGTAGTGTTGTTTGTTGGTGGTGGTGGTGGTGATAGTTGTGTTGTTGGTGGTGATGGTGGTGGTGGTGTTGGTGGTGTTGTTTGTTGGTGGTGGTGAAGGTTTTGTTGTTGGTGGTGATGGTGGTGGTGGTGTTGGTGGTGTTGTTTGTTGGTGGTGGTGATGGTTGTGTTGTTGGTGGTGATGGTTGTGTTGTTGGTGGTGATGGTTGTGTTGTTGTGGTGTTGTGTTGTTGTGGTGTTGTGTTGTTGTGGTGTTGTTTGTTGGTGGTGGTGTTGTTGTAGTGTTGTTTGTTGGTGATAGTTGGGTTGTTGGTGTTTTTGGGGGTGATAGTTGTGTTGGTGGTGGTGATAGTTGTGTTGGTGGTGGTGATAGTTGTGTTGGTGGTGGTGATAGTTTTGTTGTTGGTGGTGTTGTGTTGTTGGTGGTGTTGTTTTTTGGTGGTGTTGTTTGTTGGTGGTGTTGTTTGTTGGTGGTGTTGTTTGTTGGTGGTGTTTTTTGTTGGTGGTGTTGTTTGTTGGTGGTGTTGTTTGTTGGTGGTATTGTTTGTTGGTGGTTTTGTTTGTTGGTAGTGTTGTTTGTTGGTGGTGATAGTTGTGCTGTTGGTGGTGATAGTTGTGTTTTTGGTGGTGTCTGTTTGGTTAGGTGTTGTTGCTGTAATTGGGTGTTAGTGGTTTGATAGTGATGTAATTTGAGGATGTATCTGTAGTGTTTCTGTTGCTGTAATTCAATGTGGTTAATAACAATATTATTATTATATTATTATTATTATTATTATAATTCGATGTGGTTGGTGTGTGTGTTGCTTTTGTTGATGTTGATATTGTTGATGTGCCGTGGTGAGGAGTTGTCAGTATGGGTGTGGGCAGTAGCTTCCAAGAGTCAACCTTCAGCAAGGAGTGGTTGTAGCGGTCAATCCACTTCTTGTCTGCCTTCTCAAAACCTACGAATCAGAAAAAGCAATTAATCAAGCTGCAAAACCGACGAATAAATGCATTTAAAAAACAAAAATGTAAAAAAAGTTATAGTGAAAACATCGTTAAATGACGACTGAAAGGGAGAACTTAAAAACATAAAGATGTGATGCAACAATGTAACAATTATAATTTAAAATGTCAAAAAAACAAAAGTGGAAATGTAGATAGATGCATCCCTACTCGATAGACTCCTATTGAAGTCGGCGGTGGAGGTGGAATTGGTGGAAAAGGAGCGGTGGCGACCGGTGGATAGGCTGAGGTGCTCGATGAGCTTCAGATAGGCCATCGTGTTGAGGCGTTCATGCCGCCATCTCTCCTGCAACTCGCTCAAGCGCTCACTCGTCTGCCAAAGATCATTAATGCAATCAAGGTTATAGTGATATTTTATTATTATTATTAATATAATCAAAATAATAATATACAAGTTTAACTGATTTTTTATTTCAATTTTTGATATTATTTACTGTTCAAATGTTAATCTAAACGACCAATCGCAATGACTTACATCATTATCATTATCGAGATGGGAAGAGGCTGATAGGTGGGTTTTAGAAGTGGTTGTGGCCGTGATAGGCTGCTTGGTGCTGCCAAGGGGCTTGTTTGATAGGCTGATATTTATAGAACTTGAATATGATTGGATGTTCTTTTGGCTTGAACCATTGACGCTGAACTGAAATAAAAATGGCGAAAGTTGAACATAAAATTAAAACGTCAATTTCTTCCCAGCAAAGCATCCATCCGTCATTTCACTGAGTGATCAATTCATCCATCGATCGATTATTCGAATGATACATAAATCGATTATTTAAATTACCCATACAATGCATATTAAAATCACAGACAAATCGATTATTCAACCCTCCTCCCTCCCTCCAATTACTCACTCACCATCTTCTCCATCTCAAGCACCTGCTGCAACTTCTTCACCTTCTCCTCCTTCAATCCATCCAAGAATGACCTCTGTCTCCTCAACCCATCCACCATCTTCGAAAGATGCTTCCCCAGAGTATCATCATCACCACCACCCCCTCCTCTTCCACCGCCATCATTATCATCGTCGACGACACTAAAAACGCTGTTGTTGCTTATACTGTTGGTTTTGAGGTTGTTGTTGTTTGTGTTTGTGTCGTCGTTGTTGTTGTTGTTCAGTGTTGTGTCGCTGGAAACTCTCAAAAAATTGTTATAATTACTGTTATTATTATCATTAACATGATTATGATGATGATTATTATTGTTGTTGTTGTCTACGTCACGGGGTACAGAGTAGAGGGCATCTAGCATCTTCTCGATGCATGCCAGGTTGTTGTTGTTGAGGTTGTTGGTGGTGGTGGTGATGTTGTTGATGGAGATGGCCTGGTGATGGTGATGATGATGGTAGTGATGGTGGTGGTCATGATTATGATTATGATGATGATTATAAATTCAATCTACAAATATAAAAATTCAAAAAATCAAAGCCTCTCTCTTAACACACCTTAGTATTAACATTTTAAAAAGAAAGATCACCATCATCATAACCATCAACACCATCACCACCACCATCATCACCACCATTATCCTCACCGTCATCATCACCACCACCATCATCACTACCATCACCACCACCATCATCACCACCGTCATCATCACCATCACCTTGCAGGCGTTATAGTTGTTGAGGTAGAACTGGTGTTGGCTGACTGCAGCGTGGTAGAGGTGCTTCGAGGTGATTGGCTGCTGGGCCGACCACGTGAACGAGTAGAAGTTGGTGAGGGGGATGGGTGAGTGGTCAGAGCCGGTCATGTTACTGGTTGGAGTGTGGTTTGTTTGTGTGGGTGTGTGTATTGGTGTGTGTGTGTGTGTTTTGGATTGTGTATATTTTGTATTTTTTTGTGTGTGTGTGGGTGTTTGTGATTATTTTGTGGTTATTTTGTATATGTTTGTGTGTGTGAGTGTTGGATTGTGTATGTTTTAGTGTATGGTAGCATTTGTGTGGGTGTGTGAATGTGTGTTTCTGAAATGGGCTTATGTGCAGTGATATAGAGTTGCGTTGATTCAGTTATTGATCACACTATCAATATCTAGGTCAATAAACCACGCCCCCTCCCCCCCCTTTCCACGCCTCCCAGGTGACCTACTTATTGTCGGGATGCACGTCCACTGAAAACTTCCTGTCGTGGTAAAAGAGATTCTCCATCTTTGTCCAGCCGAAAAACTGTGGTGATTATGATGATGATGATGTTGGTGGTGATGATGATGATGATGTTGGTGGTGATGATGATGAAGATGGTGATGATGATGGTAGAAAAAATGGTGATGATCATGAACTTGAAACATGAAAAAGAGAATAATTAGAATAGAATGCTTAGTCTAACATATTCACTTTTAATGTTTTTTCACTCTTTTTGATGATGAAGATGATGATGACAATCATCATCATCATCAGCATCACCACCATCATCATCATCACCTGTTTGATGGAGCGCTTGTCGTGCCTCTCACACACACAGATGCCCTTCATGCCGATGCCCAGCCAACACAGTCTGCCCTGGTTGTCCTGATGATGATGATGATGATGATTATAATGATGATTAAGGTGGTAATGGTAATGATGTTGGTGATGAAGTGAGAAAATCGTTACAACCTTGACGTCAAAGTAATGCACACCATAGCCCTTCTGTTTGGCAGCCAATCTAAGAAACCTGATGATGATGATGATGATGATGATTAATATAATCGTCATCAAAACCATCATCATCAAGAACTCCACCACCACCATCATTATCATTATCATCAACGCCATCATCACGAAGCCCGCCATTATCATCATCATCACGTATAATTTTTTTACTGTTTCCTATATGATATAGGCTGTATGCCAGCTTGTTCAGCACGCAATTTCAATGTTTACGATGATGATGATGTTAAAGTTGTTGTTGTTGATGATTGGGAAGATGATGATGATGTTAAAGTTTTTGTTGTTGATGATGATTGTGAAGATGATGATGATGATCATGGTGTTGATGATGATGATGATGATTGTGAAGATGATGATCATGGTGTTGATGATGATGATGATGTCTTAGAAATGGGTTGAGACTAATTTTCTGATAAATATTTACGCAGAGATTAATTAGAGCAATCAGAGTGCATAACAGGAAGTGATGAAAAAGCATCATCATCATCATCATCATCCTCCTCGACATTATAACTACCATCATAACCAACCATCCGCATCATTATCATCAAAACCAAAATCACAATCATTGCCACCATCATCACCATCATCTCTTTCTGATACTCATCACCCCCACCAACCACACCATCCACGCCACGCCTCGTCATCAATAATCAAAAAGCAACGACCGACTTGCATTTACACTGCATACTAACTCAACTATGGCCCTCCCTCTGTCCATGTCCCCTGCATTTCTGTAGCGCTCAACTATCTCGCTCCTGATGATGATTATTATGATGATGATGATGATGTAGTGATGATGATGATGGTGGCGATGATGATAATAATGACGGCAACGTGTAAAGAGCGTAAGATATTGATTTGTTATAGTTAGAATGGTGTGTGTTTCAGAGGCGGTGGTGGTTGAGGTAGTGATGGAGGAGGAGGGATGGATGGAAGGATGGTACACCACTCAATACATCAAAAACAAAGGATGCAGTTGCGTAATTGGAACAAGGCGCTACATGACAAAGGGATTTGCGCAAGAGATGGAGTGATGAGTGTCTGGAGAGGAGATGCTTTGAGAAGAGAGAAAAAGAGTTTTTAAAGAGAAGTCAGTTAAGAAAAATGTTATTGAAAAGGAAAAATTAGATCAGTTAAAAGATAAAAATAATAATAAAAGAATAGAGTTAAGAAAAAAAAAGATAATTATGAAAAGCATAGAAACACTCAACGGCTATTACTCAAATATGAATTTAAAGTCTTAGCCAACGGAAACGGAAATGGACGGAAGAAGAAGTAGGTCACCAGACGATGGATGCTTGCAGCAGCAGGTTGTCGTTGTTGTTGGTGACGTTGAGGTCACGTGGTGTGACGTGATCGAGGAGGGTGGTATCTGTGCTGCTGTGGTGATGGTGGTGATCATAGTAGTGATCATAGTGGTGATGATTATGATGATGATAATAATGATTACGATGCTGTTACTAACCAATCGTAGTGGGGATAAAGGAAGTGGAGGAGGTATGCTGAAAGTTTGTACGCCACGTTGGCATGGTAACAGTGGAGATCACCCTGTTGATAGTTGTGATGATGATGAATAAGATAGGCTTCTTCATCATCATCATCATCATCATCAGTCTCATCATATTCCTCATTATCATCATCATCATAATCATCATCATCACGTGCTTGTAGGTAGGCGAGTTTGGTCTGGAGGAAGAATGAGTGGAAGGTGGTGACGTCACGAATGCTCAGAAGGTCATCTGTGAAGAATCTGGAAAGTAGGGATGTGCATGTGTTTTTTTATTTAATTAATTAAATAGAGAATTTTATTATTATAGCAGATCTTTTATTTAAATTAAATAGTGAGTTTCATTATAGTCGAGAATAAAAAATAAATAATGATTCTTATAATAGTGATATTTATTATAGTGTATAATAAAATAATAAATCATCATCATCATCACCACCTGATACGGAGATGCAGTAAGAGTGGTTGTGGTGACTTTTTGATGAAGGGATGCTCGTGCAGTTTGAGGGAGGGGTTGAGGAAGAAGATGCTGTGGAGGGTGGGTGGAAGGAGGGAGGGTGGGTGGAGGGAGGGTGGGTGGGTGGAGGGAGGGTGGGTAGAGGGAGGGTGGGTAGAGGGAGGGTGGGTGGAGGGAGGGTGGGTGGAGGGAGGGAGGGTGGGTGGAGGGTGGGTGGAGGGAGGGTGGGTGGAGGGAGGGTGGGTGGAGGGAGGGTGGGTGGAGGGAGGGTGGGTGGAGGGAGGGTGGGTGGAGGGAGGAAGGGTGGTTGGATGGGTGGGTTGAAGGAGGGTGGGTGGAAGGAGGGAGGGTGGGTGGAAGGAGGGTGGGTGGGTGGAAGGAGGGTGGGTGGGTGGAAGGAGGGTGGGTGGGTGGAAGGAGGGTGGGTGGGTAGGTGGAGGGTGGGTGGGTAGGTGGAGGGTGGGTGGGTAGGTGGAGGGTGGGTGGGTAGGTGGAGGGTGGGTGGGTAGGTGGAGGGTGGGTGGGTAGGTGGAGGGTGGGTGGGTAGGTGGAAGGTGGGTGGGTAGGTGGAGGGTGGGTGGGTAGGTGGAGGGTGGGTGGGTAGGTGGAGGGTGGGTGGGTAGGTGGAGGGTGGGTGGGTAGGTGGAGGGTGGGTAGGTGGAGGGTGGGTAGGTGGATGGAGGGATGAAGGGAGGGTGGTTGGATGGAGGGAGGGTGGTTGGATGGAAGAAGGGTGGTTGGATGGAGGGAGGGTGGGTGTGTGGAAGAAGATAGGTGAGTGGATGAAGAGTGTGTGGATTAATGGAGGGAGGGTGGTGGAAGTGGATGAAGGGTGAGTAGAATGGAGATGAAGAATGATATTTATAAAATTCGACAAACAGTAAAGACGAATTCCGATCGATTTTCTGGAAGTTTTCGTACTTTTTATCATCCTCTATGTAGCAAAGGCCGAAGTATTTTTTCTCCGTGACCCCGAGATGACCTAGAAGATTGGCCAATAAGCCGCCAGACAGTGCATTCTGCTGAGGGTGGATGGAGAGGTGCGGATGATTGGGTAGAAAGATGAATGTGAGAACAAATGGCGACTGAAAAGGTTTAATAAAGTTTTGGTTGCAAGATGAAATGATAGTATTGGATGCATGTAAAAAAGATGGATGGTGGATGAATGGCATATAGATGGGAGGATAAAAAAGAATTGATGGATAGATGAAAAAAATGGATGGATGGATGATGAATGAGTAAAAGCAGACGTAAAAATATTATTTGTAGGCATCACAGCAGCTATTAAGTGTTGGCTTGTACCAGCCATCAAAACACAAGATCATATGCCTTCCATGCACTACTACTATCATCATCTTAAAAGCATCATCATCAACAACGTCTATGTGCATATTTTGTTTTTGTTGTGGCATCATTTTCAGGGTCTTTCCTACGATTCTAATGATTACTTTTGAAGTTGTTATTTCGTTTTATCTTCTATTATTATTCTTATTTGTTAGTTTTTATGATCCTCTTGTGCAAATCACCCATCAATCAATAAGCTCTTGCATTAGCACTACATCTTGTTCCTATGATATACCCATCCACTCTTCCATTCATCACTCTTCCACTCATCCATCAACCTTTCACTCGCTCATCCGTCATCCAACCCACCCTCCTTTCACTCACCCTCAACTCCCCAACCAACTCATTTGAAACTTCCTTAATTTGCCAAGACTCCTCCTTCGACTTCCAGACCGATCATCATTATCATCACTACTACAAAGCCGTCATCATCATCATCATCATCATCATCATCATCATCATCATCATCATCATCATCATCATCATCATCATGGCCACATTGAACAGAGTTTAGGGCAAAGATAATGAGTGATTAAAAAGCGATCAAGAATGAAAGAGGGCGATAGGAAGCGATAAGGAATGAGAAGGAGAAATAGAGAGAGATATGGAGGAGGAAAGAGTGACAAGAAGAGATATGGAGGAATATGGAGTGAGAGTGTTACTTGAACGTTGTATGCGTGTGTACTTCCATCCAGGAGTTCAACCAGCACCTCTCTGCACTCATTCATCTGCAGGTGGATGGATGGATGGAATGGAAAGATAATTAAATGAATGAAAAGATAAAAAAACAGGAAGATGAAGGATTTTGGTGATGGAAAACAATATAGTTTTGAATTTTAAATTTTAAAGCATAAACTAAAAACAGACACTGATTTACAATTTCAACTCCACATGCAAATCACTACAGGCGGTTGACTCCAATCTATAAGTCTATCAATCTTTTTGCAATCTGTTTTACATTTTTAAAAAATTCTGAATTTTTTAGCCATGCGCAAGTAATTGACGTTTTTCAGAATCTTTCATATACATTTTTATAGATATTTTAAGTTAAAAAAAGTTAAAAAATAATTATTTATCTTCTTTTTTCTCATTTTAAACTTTACTTATAAATAAATTATAATAATAATAATAATAATTGTTTATAAATGTCGCAAAGTAAAATGAGCGGTACATTTGTTTGTTTCTGACCTGAACTAGTAATCAATACTTTTAATGAGAATTAGGGACAAAGACGATCGATAATATAGATATGAAAATGTTAATATATATGTGTCTGTTCATACACACATATATATATATATATATATGCATACTAGGATGGATCATGAGCACTAACATGGGTTGTAAAAATGTCAATAGTGCAGAACAGATTTCTGAATCGCATTAGCAAGCAAGTGAAGTTTATTGCTCTTAAAAACGCAACTCTTATGTAATATTCAGTATTGGATCTTTTTAAAGTTTAAATTTTTTTAAATTTAAAGATCATAATTATTTAAGAACTTTAACCGATATATGCGATATTCTCAAACATAATATTACCATGATAGTAGTTTTAATGAAGACTTCCTTGAATAATACAAAACACTTACATAAACTAATACACTATCACTGAAGCACCAGCTCATAATTGCTCTAGTTTTTAATTACTGCCTGTAGGCATGGTTACATATATATACGCACATACAAAAGACACACAGACATGTATGCAGATACAGACTAATTAGTTTAGAATTGACCATTAGGCTCTCTTTCAAGAGCTATATTGCTTTGCAGGTTGCAATGCAATTTTGAATATGTGAAGATAATGATGATCTTGTGTGTATGCGTTTTTTATCCAAACTGTTGGTTATTGTATTTAATATACTTTTTTAATACAAGAGTGTTAACAGATTGGGATGTTATTCCATTACTGTTATTTTGTATCTCATAATGTAATTTTATTGTGCAATAACTACATCAACATATTTATGCAAACTTGGTGATACATAACATTAAGCATTTTAGGAGGGTGAATGCAACTTTTATATTTCTTCAAACATTATTAGTGAAAGTAATATTAATTCTTAAATGAAAATTAAATTGCAAAAAAATTTCTATACCTTTTCATGGTAACAATATTGTGCAAGAAATTACAAATACTTAGATTAAGTAAAAGCTTCGAAGAGTTAATCAAAATTATTAGCAAAGATCTTTTTAAACCATTGTTCTGCAAAGAACTGAAATGAATTGATCTTAAACACAAAAATATTTGTATAAAACAAAAATATAATTTTTTAAAACGTTTGAACATTTGATTATTCACTTTTATTTAAAACTTGTAAAAAATTTGTTGATGAATATTTCTTAGATCAAATCCAATATTTGCCATCTCTAAGTAGCTAACTTCACTTTTAAGCTAATTTTAAGAACTAATTTATACGCAAATAAATGTATATTAAACTGAGTTTGCTAAATAAATTCTCTATTTAAAGTATGATAAAAAAAGTTTTAATTATTGGGGCAGGAGCGTCAGGCCTCATAGCCGTGAAAGAATTCAATGGGTGTTCTCCAGCTTTCAAAGTCGTCTGCATGGAACAGCAGGCCGTGGTTGGAGGTCTTTGGAATTACTCTGACGTCATCACCAAACTTGATGATCCAGTTGGCTCTAAGTATACCGCGGTATACAAAAAACTAAGGTTAGCTTGCATGTATTATTTAAACAGATAATGAATCTATATAATTTTATATATAATAAACCAAAACATTGAAAAGTTAAAATAAATTAAATTTTTATCACTAGGACTAATCTGCCCAGGCAAGTGATGAGTTACTCTGACATACCATTTTCAAGCCACCTTCCTTCCTTCATCCACCATTCTGACGTCAAAGAATATCTCTGGAATTATGCAAAAACACATGATCTCTGCAAATACATAGAGGTCTTGACATTCATCAATCCAGCATATTTATATATTCTTTTATTAATATTAATAACCAATTAATTTGAATATTTATGTTTGCATTAAATTATGGCATAAATTATCTGACATATCACAATTTTTATTCTTCAGTTCAACACAAGAGTGACGTCAGTGAAGCCGAAGACGATGATTGGTGGAGAGGATGTGTGGGAGGTGGAGAGTGTCAATGTGCTGAGCAAGAAGACTGCCACTAGTGTGTGCGACATCGTCATCGTCTGCAACGGGTGTGTGTGTGTGTGTGTGTGTGTGTGTGTGTGTGTGTGTATGTGTGTGTGTGTGTGTGTGTGTGTGTGTGTGTGTGTGTGTGTGTATGTGTATGTATGTATGTGTGTGTGTGTGGGTAGGTGTGCATGGGAGTAGGTATGCATGTGTGGATGGGTGTGTTTGGGTGTGGGTCATTGGTGGATTAGAAGTATATTGGGTGTGAATGAGTGGCTGGGTGAGTGAGGCATGGCTAGATGGAAAAAATACAGATACTAAGATTTGTGAATTTATAGATGAACTAAGGATATTCACTGAAGAACCACCATCATTTCCACTCGACACTGCAGACACTTCTCTCAAGCCATCTTGCCCAAAGGCATCAAGGGAACCAACGACTTTGAAGGAAGCATCATCCATTCGCAGGAATACAGGTGAAGCGCTTCGAGATATTATTTTATTAATGACTTATTTATTGACAATATTTATCGTTAATACTTTTATTTGGAAATAATTGATATTATTATAATAAATAATTGTACAATTATTTTTGTTTTACAATGATAATAACAAATTATTATTGTTGTTAATATTTAAAAGAGATCCGGAGGAATACAGGGGCAAGAGAGTACTGGTGGTGGGGGCAGGACCCAGTGGCGTGGACATTGTCAGCGAAATTTGTCTCCACGCCGACAAAAGTGAACTTCTAGTTTAGGAACCTAATTGCATACAATCAAACCTCCGTTAATACTTAAAAACAACTTTTAATATCATTACTTTCATCTAAAGCCGACACATAACATCAATATCTCTTATCCCTATTTTCCATCACCACTATCTCCTATCACCACCATCTCCTTTCACCACTATGCCAGCGTGGTTGAGTCACAGACTTGCGGAGTGTTTGGCGCTGCCAGAGGAGGTGGAGCAGGTCGGGGAGGTGGTGCAGTTGGCAGGTAAGGACGCCGTCATTAACACCGAATCTCGCGTCAGCACCAGGAACTACGCGTCGTTGTTCGACGTGAGTGATGAAAGGAAAAAGAAATCGTCGGTTGAGAGGCTCTGCAACGTGGATGTGGTGGTCTTTTGCACTGGTTTCCGCATCAGTGTGCCCTTTCTGAATGCCGACTGTGGCGTTGCTGTGGTTTCGAGTGAAGTTTTAGCGCCCCTGTACAAGGACATGATTTGTCTGGGCAGGCAGTCTTTGGCTTTTATAGGCCTTCAGAACCGCATCATCCCCTTCATGATGTTCGAGCACCAAGCGAAGTTTTTACGCCTTTTCTACGAAGGAAAAATCAAAATTCCCGAGTATGGGAGAGATTTGTTGGAGTTGGTACGGAAAGATGAGGAGGTGATGCGCTCTTACGCGCTGGATGTCGATCTCTACCGACACCAGTTCGCTGACTACCAGTGGAGGTACATGGATGAGCTGGCGGAGATGGGTGGTTTTGAGAAGTCGCCTAGGTGGGTGGAAAAGCTTGCGAGGGAGGTGACGGTGGAACGCAAGAAATCGTTGTTTAAATACAAGGAGATTGAGTTTGAAATGGCGTCTGATGGGTTCTATGTGAAGTCGCAAAAGAAGTTTTGTGAGAATGAAGGTGATAGTTAGCCTTTAATTAAACGCGTTTAGCTTTTAAATCTTTTAGCAAAAGGAAAAATATATTTTTGCATGAGATATTTTTGCTGATCAACTTCCTACTAAACATCCTATCTGCATATTTGGCAACCAATCTTATCTAATCATATTTTACTTTATTGTATCATTTCATTGACCCTCATTGAAATCAAATTCTCGCTCAAGAGTATGTTTATCCTGATTCACAACATCTATTGTACATATTCATCGATTATTGCCAGTGCCGAAGTAACAAAAATTTTCATCATTGAAATGTTTGGAAGATTTATCTTGACTATAAGCATTAAATATTTGATTTAAAAGATAATTCAAAATGTTTAATTTACTTGAAAAAATATTACCCGTGATATTTAAACAATGAAATACTTGCTCCAATTTGATTATAGGATGTGAGTCAGCATGATTAAAACGCCTACAGACTCTTCCCCCTATGGCTTGATTTCTTTCTGGACATAGAAGCCATCCGGAGCCAATACGTACTCGATCTTCTGGTACTCAGTGAACGACTTCTTCCTCTCTTCGTCGACGTCTCGGAAGAGCTTTTCGTACTTTTCCGAGGGTCCCTTGAAGCCTGCCATCGTCGCCAGGTCCTTGATGTACTGCCACTGGTAGAAGGGGATCCTCAGTGGTCTATGAATGATGTCCACGCCGTTCATTTTCTTTTTTTCTTCATCCTTTTCCACCATCTTCAGCAACTTCCTGCCATAGCGAGGTATCTTGAACTTGCCCTCGTAGAACGCCCGAAGGAACTTCGCCTGGCACTCGAACAACATGTTCGTTCCATACGAACTCAGTCCCACAAACGCTATGTTCTGCCTGCCCAGACAGATGAGGTCCTTGTACAGAGGCGCCACTGTTTCTCTCGCCACCACAGCCACCCCACAGTCTGCTCCCAGGAAAGGAAAGCTGTAGCTGAAGCCGGTGCAGAAGATGATCACGTCCACTGATTCCAGCTTCAACGTCTCTCCATCTCGTTTGCTAGCCTCCTTTGAAGATTTCACGCTCACAGCATCAGAGATCTTGCGTTCTTTCTTCTTTTCTTCTGCTCCTTCTTCTTTTCCAATACTATCACTGCGAACTTCTTTTTTCTCACTCTTTATGGATTCTCTCTTCTCGGATAAATCCACATTTAAATCATCCTCTTCCTCCGAACTACTCCCATCCGACGTTCCATCAGAACTGCTGTCCCTTCTCCCCTTCGTCGAATTCTTAGAACTTCTCCTCCTTCCTTTTCCTCCTTTGTTCTTTTTCCCTTCCCTGAACTTTTCGACCACCACGTCTTTCTTCATCAACTCCACGACCCTGCCCACCTGTTCTATCTTCTCAGAAATGTTCATTCTGGCCGAACATTCGTGACTCATCCAAACTGATTAGGGAAGATTTTGTAAAGTGTTGTAATTTAGCGCAAGTTTTCTTAAACATTTTAAAACATGATTTGAATAGTTTTTATTGAAAGATTTTTTTCTACAAATTACTAACAACAGCATTTTTTTCATAACCACATCCTCTCACCGAAAGCAACCACTAACCCTTCGTTGCACTCTTGCTAACATCGATGGAAACACCGACAGCACTGGGTCCACCCCCGATCAGCAAGACCCTCTTGTTTCTGAACTCTTCGGGGTCTCTGTAGTCTTGCGAGTGCAGACACTTTCCCTTGAAATCACCAATGCCCTTAAGTCTAGGAAAATAGGCCTTGAAGTAGTTGCTGTGTATTGGAGAGAGGGAGGTTGGTGGTGGTTGTTGGAAAATGGAGATGATTTGTGGTATACGGGTTGATATTTTTAGATTGAGAATATTGTAAAAAAAGGTTTAATTTCAAGTTGTTTAAGAATTTATTGCTGTATTGTAACTCACGAATTTGATTGATTTAACTCACGCAGTCCCATCCATTCACAAAATTCAACCCACATACTTTCATGCACACACACACGCATCCCTATTCTCTCTCCCACACACACACATACACACACACACATACACAAAAACACACACACTTACACACACACACACACACAAACACATACAAACCCGTTGCAGACGATGACGATGTTGCATTCACTAGTGGCAGTCTTCTTGCTCAGCACATTGACACTCTCCACCTCCCACACATCCTCTCCACCAATCATCGTTTTCGGCTTCACTGACGTCACTCTCGTGTTAAACTTTGGAATAAAAAGAATGTTTTTTCATTTTAAAAAAAGTTAGCCCGTTTGTAAAGTAACGCTACGAACATACAAAAACAAAATACACTTTTTTTCAAAGTTAAACTTCCATTCTAAAACAAAACGAATAATCTCTTTTTTCACTCCTATTACCTTGATGAATTTGTGGAGGTTGTGCGTCTTGGCGTAGTTCCAGAGGTAGTCCTTGATGTCACTGTGGTGCACGAAGGAGGGCAGGTTGGCAGGCAGGTCCATGTCCGAGTAGCCGTGCAGTTGTTTCGGTAGGGTGGATCTGAAAGATGGGTGGGTGAATGGAAGGGGTGGTTGTTTGGCGGTCGAATGGTTGTTTGGTGGTTGGTTGATTGTTGAGTTGTGGAGAGTGATTTTGAATAGAGATTATTGAAAAGTAAACATTTTTCGAAATTGTTTCATTTTTTCTAAAAGATATCCCAACACCACATAACTTCAATTAAATTTCATTAAACAAAACTGTGAAAAAACTATAACTTGAATCTGCAAGAATTCCTTACATGAGACTTTTGTAAAGTGCGGTATATTTGGAACCGGTGGGATGGTCAGTTTTAGTCGTGGCTTCAGTGTAGTTCCAGATGCCTCCGACCACGGGCTGCTGCTCCATGCAGACGACCTCGAAAGCATCGGAGTTTGCAGTGAATTCCTTGACAGCGATGATGCCCGATGGACCAGCCCCGATGATCAGAACCTTCTTCTTGGAAGATCCACTGTTGCCCATGGTGGTTCCCTGGAGTTGGATGGGTAGATGGTGAAGGAATAAAGTTTATGCGCACTTATTCATCTATAAGTTTGAAATGAATTGAAATCAATTTAATGGGTTATTTTAAAACGTTTTAAATAAGTTAAATGGTTTATATGGTTTAATACGGTTACTTTTGTTATGATAGATGGGCTTCTAATGCTCAGTTGAGGGCTTGCGTCTGCACTGATAGAAGAGATCTGCTTGAAACTAATGAGGCTGCAAAGTCGATACTTTGTAATTGTTTATTGAATTCCGATTCTGCAAGATTTCATTTCGAAAGAGGTTTCAAACTTTATGTGCCTTTTTTGTAAACATTATTTTGTCACGAAGCATATTTTTTTCCAAGCTATAACTGATGAAGCGGGGTGAAAGTTAACGGGGATGTTGGGTGGAGGGGGATTCAACCCCTTGAATATGTTGTCAAATCCATTTTTTTAAAAATATTTACTTAAAGCATCATCTTAAACCATTTCTAGCCAAGTTAGTTACTCGTCATAGCCAAAACCCGTGGTTCTGTGGATCTTTATCTACAAAAGGAAAGAGACCTCGATATGGAAATCCAATTGATGCATAGGACTACAAAAACCCTGTCACCAACGATCAAAATAGACTTTCTGACTCCAGTGATTAACGGAAATCTTAAAGATGTAGTCATATTTCAAGGACTGTTCGAGACTTTCAAAAAACCGAAAGAATGGAAAACTGATTTGATGCTTTTTTTTAAGGAGTCGGACATCAAGATTAACAAACTCTTGTGCACTGAAATGAGACCGAGACCAGTAATTCTTTCTTCCAAAATTAAACGATGTTTTTTATATACTCCCCAATGTTTAAATGGACCTTTGCACTCACAGCTAGTAACTTTAAAAGTTTCAGCAATTTCTTTAAGTAATTAAAAGTTTGGCAGCATGCTTTAAATGAGCAAATGGAAAGGTTTCGGACCGTTGGTTCACTTGTACCTCCATCACTCATTGGGTCAATGTCTGCTTGGAGTATTCTTGGGGGAGAAAGGTTATCCAAGAACATATATGAAGATTTTCTTAACATTTTTGTAAGCTAAAAAGTTTTTTGTAAATTATTATCAGTATAAAAACTATGAAAACGTGATAAATATGTCTTTGACTAGTTTCTACAGTATCAGCATCTAACTAACAGAAGTTATTTTGTGCTGCCAACTTCATTGACGTCCACTTGAAAACAAAACATATTAAATTACCTAATGGAAATATGATTGCTATGCAACCATAAGTTTAATTTTTCACACAAATCTTCAAAATTTTATAAATTTATTCTGTGTTTACGATTAAACCACCGCTTTTACAAAATGACAACGGTAACAAGAAAGATCAAAAACGTCGTAAAAAAGTACACTTTCGCTCAAAAGAAGATTCGAGAGGCGACTTCAAATGATCCTTCAGGGCCCAGTCAGAGGCAGCTGGAAGACATTGCTGCATTGTCCTTCCATGCAGTAGCAGTGGTGGAGATGTTGGAAGTGTTGTGGAAGAGGTTGTCCGAGAGGGGAAGGAGTAATATGCATGCCTTCAAGTCACTTGTTGTTCTTGACTACCTTCTCAAGTGTGGCCATGAAAAAGTAGGCCTGGATGGTTTGTGAGATGGGTTTGGGCTATGTTTGAGAATGAATTGATGTTTAATTTGTGGAAAACTGTTACTTTTATATGAAAATTCTAATAATTCTGAGGTATAACAATTTTAAATGTCACTCTTATATGATTAATTATAAAGGTGATAAGTGAAGCGATTGGAAGGATGCAGTTGCTGGAAACACTGCAGTGTAGTGACATTAAGGATGAAGGAAAAGCTGTCGAAAAGTCAATTATTCAGCAAGCTAAAATGACTGTTTCTCTTTTAATTGATTCAAATAGACTGCAGAATGAGAGAACAAAGATGGCAGCCCAAAAGAAAAATGCAACAAATTTTTCGTATAATTCATCTGCTACTCTTGAATCATCTTCTGTCCCTAAGCAGTGTAATTCCAATTGTTTAAAAAAATATTTTCTTTCTATTTTAATACTTTCAAAAAATTAGATTCTTAATTCTGAATGTCTATTCATTATCACCTTGCAGACCACACGTCTCCTATAAAATACAAGACAATAGAAAAAAGAAACCAACCAATATATGACCAATCCAAACCACTCAACTATCCATGCAACAACACTGACATCACATATGATGACTATGTAGTTGTTAGTGGTGGTGGTGGTGGTGGTGGTGGGTTGATTGGAGGTGGTGATTTGAATGGGAAAGGTTTCATAGGTGATTATGAAGTGGTGAGGTTCAATGGGGAGGTTGGTGGAGAAAAGATGGAGGTGGTAGCAAGTAATGAAGATGAAGACAGCAACTACCAGCTTGCACTGGAACTCAGTCGGCAAGAACACTGCCAGGAGCAACAAAAGAAGATACAGGAAGAAGAACGACTAGCCAGAGCCTTGCAAGAAAGTCGTCTGCTTTCTGAAAGTACATCCCGCCATCTTGGAAGCTCCATTTCTTCGGGTAACTCGACGACTTTTCTCAACTTTGAGTATCCAAACTATGGCTCTTTCAACTTTTGCAATGAGGGTGGAAACAGTGATCGGACCACTCATCAGTCTGTGAAGGATTCCGGAAGGAGTGCTGGTAACGATGCTAGTCGTCATGGTGATAGGGGTGGTGGTTACAAGGGGGTTGGTCAGTTGCTGGGAAGTTTCAGGAAATCTTTTGGCCGATCAACTTCCGCTTGCAAAAAAAAGAAAGGAACTGTAGGTGGTGTGAATGAGAATGTGAACGCTGCTAGTGTTGTTGTTGTTAATGCAACTACAACCACTAATCCTGTTGCCACAGCTAACACCATCACTTCATCTGCTAGCAGCAACAACAATAGCAACAACAAAGTAACAACGACAACTAGTAGAATGACTCTGCTAGAGATTGCTCTGTCTAAATCACAAAGCAACAACAACAAACTGCAATCATTCCTCAACAACAACAAAAACGACGACTATTTCTTGATGGAAGAGCCGTTCATCAACAACAACACAGAGGTTCTTTGGGACGAAATCATCAGAAGCAACAACAACGACAAACCAACAGCAAGAAACAATGATCATTTTTCGCAAGATTTCAAACCAGAATCTCGTTTCACTAACACCATCACTACTACTACTAGTAGTACTATCAATACTACTAGTAGTAGTAGTAAGGATAGCGATAATAAAATAAGTTATAGTTATAGTAGTAGTAGTAGTGGCTATCAAAGTTATGCTTTTCTTACAACAACAACAGCAATAAGCTCGCCATATGCCTCAAACAACGTTCCACCTCCCTGCACAACTGCAGGCCTAAATATGTTCAACCCTTCTAGCACCATATATGGTGATAATGACAGATATAACAGCGATAATAGCAAGATTAATAATAATAACAATAATCATAATAACAATAATTATAATCATCCTAGCAGCTTCTACAATGGTGAAAACTTCTACAAGAACATTCTTTTATCTCCGACCAACCCATTTTTGTGATATTTTATATTTATTTATTTATTTGTCATCTTGAATTTTAAATGTTAAAATCATGATTTACATCTACCCATCGCATCGTTTACAATTAAATATGTTTTTACGTCTCATTTGTTGTTCTAGAACACTTGTAATGTTTTAAAACATCAATCAATTTCAATCCGTTCGTTTATTGTTATTTTAAAGAGGTGTTTGTACATAGACATTAATGAGTTTTTCTTGACATACTTACACTTTTTACAGCTCAATTTACATTTTCCATGGCTTTTCCACATTCCATGACATTATTTTTCCTGCTATTTCAATAACCTGGCATTTAAACGACAAATAAATCTTTTTAAATAAATAAATCTGGGTCTATTTTCTCTGTCACTATTTCATTCCATTCCAAACTAGATGCAATTCATCTCTATTTTAAATTTCTCAATTACATGTTCACTGTAGCTTTGAAGACCTGCCCATGAATACTGCATTTCCGTTGCTTCTTTCTGCCGTCCCTAGTAGTACTCTTGGTTTTTATTATTATTATTATGAAGCAGGATGATGATAGTGATCTCGAAAATCGACCACATATTGACGAATTAACCTACCAAACAGTGGCTTTTCTCACTAATAAACTACAAAATCGATTCAGAAGCAGCGTTTCTAGTTAATTTATTGCATCACCCACCTTACGCCTGAGTCATACTGTTTTTCTATATCAATTTCCTATTTTAATTGTATAATATAATTTTCTATAATATACACTCTATATTAACTACTTTAGCGCTATAGAAATGTATTTGATTGATTGGTATATCAATTGGATGAGCAGATCAGTGTACGTTTACTTGTATGATTTATACCTTTTAATCATTGCATCCCAACTATTTCCATGACAACCACATCCACGTTACATTCATCAACTGCAGCATATAACCACTGTATTATACTTTATTTTGGGTTATGTTATATACGCAACGACTGATAAATGATGAGGAAATTGATGGGCGAATGCTTATGATGGTTTGATAAGCCGTTGTTGGCTGAAATATTTATCTTTCTTTTTCCTAAATTGAAATATAAACAAACTTTTTTTTATTACTATTATATTAAAAACGGTTAAATTAAAATTCATAAGTAATCATTCAAATAAAACTACTATCTTGAACCCACCTCAACCACCAACCAAATGAACGCAACCACACAGACACATGCACACATATCTTAAAAGCACCACACTGACACACGCACATAACCACCAACAATACCAAACACACACACACACACACACACACACACACACACACACACACACACACACACACACACACACACACACACACACACACACACACACAAAGAAACAACCACTTTAGTCATCAAACTTAATGGAGAAAGTGTTCACAGAGTCGATTTTTCCTCCTTTGTAACTGCCCCTCTTCTTCTTTGTCTTCTCGTGTCTGAATGACTTGCCCTTTGTATGCTTCAGTACGTCATTCGCCTTCTCACCCCACGAGCCCCTAGCACCCAACTGTATGGAAGGTGACAGAGATTTTAGTGGGAAAATCTATAACAGGCGATAATGGCGTCAATGCATTCATTCATTCATAATCATCTGCCAATCAATCCATCCAATCCAAACTATCTAACAAACCTTAGCCTCAAATGAATTGTCCTTGAGCTTATCGTGGATAACGACCTTGCTCTCATCCACCCTCTTGAATGGTGTGTTGGCCTTTTTCTGAAATACAACACAGATTAAAACAATCTATAAAGCATGGCCTTGAAGCTGTGCGAGTTTGCGCTACGTTAACAATATTCATGATTGCATTGCACTGCATTGGTCCAGGCCAAAGAAGGTTTGCCATCAAAGCAGAGCAGACTACAAACCTTGGCGCTCGACTTTGGCGTCTTGAAGCTGCTGTCCGCATCTCCATTCTGCATACTGGAGGCAGCAGATGTGCTTGCAGTCGTCTTGGCAACATCATCATCATCATCATCACTATCTGAGGATGATGAAGGGGCTTTTGGTTTAGGCGTGGTTTCTTTTTGTATTTTTTGTTTCTTTATCGACGCCTTCAGAGCATCATCATCATCATCATCATCCTCACTATCATCACTTGAATCTTTGGAAGGTTTGGGAGGAATAGGAGTGGAAGTTGTGAGTTTTTTAGCCGCAGGAGTCTTCTTCTCAGCGTCATCATCATCAGAACTATCATCCGACGATGACTCAGGCACCTTCTTAGTGGAAATTGGAGTCGTGGGTGCTTTGGAGGGAAGGGCTGCTTTCACTGAAGATGTTGTCTTCTCCTCCTCACTCGAGCTCTCATCACTGCTCGATTCAGCTTTCTTGGGCGTTTTGGCTTGTGGTTGAGGGGTGGTTTTTGGTGGAATAACTTTCTTTGTAGCAGCTTCATCTTCACTCGAGCTGTCATCACTGCTTGATTCTTGTTTTTTGGCTGATTTGGGAGTTGTCTTTGCTGGTTGTGGTGTTGCTTTAGGTGCTTGTGGAGTTTTAGGCTTGGCTTCCTCGTCACTGGAATCATCACTAGAAGATGACTCAGCTTTTTTAGTGACAGGTTTGGTGGCTGCTGCAGCAGCTTTAGAGGCAGACTTTGGAGTTTGTTTGTTGGTCTTTTTAGCATCATCATCATCACTGCTGTCATCACTTGAACTCTCCTTTTTTTGAGCTGGTTTAACCTTTGAAGCTGGTGTAGTCAGCACAGCTTTTGCCTGAGTTTTCTTGGCAGCCTCATCGTCACTTGAACTATCATCACTGCTCGACGAATCCTTCTTCTTCTGGGCTGACTTTGGGGTTGCTTTTAGTGGTTCTTGCATCTTTCTAGCTGGTGCTGGAGTGGTTTTAGCTGGCGCTGGAGTCTTTTTAACTGGCGCTGGAGTGGTTTTTGGCTCATCCTCACTGGAATCATCACTGCTTGAGCTCTCTTTCTTCTGAGCTGCTTTCGTTTTTGGGGCGACTGATGCCAAAGCAGGTTTAACTTTCTTGACGGCATCATCTTCACTCGAGCTCTCATCACTGCTCGATTCAGCTTTCTTGGGCGTTTTGGCTTGTGGTTGAGGGGTGGTTTTTGGTGGAATAACTTTCTTTGTAGCAGCTTCATCTTCACTCGAGCTGTCATCACTGCTTGATTCTTGTTTTTTGGCTGATTTGGGAGTTGTCTTTGCTGGTTGTGGTGTTGCTTTAGGTGCTTGTGGAGTTTTAGGCTTGGCTTCCTCGTCACTGGAATCATCACTGGAAGATGACTCAGCTTTTTTAGTGACAGGTTTGGTGGCTGCTGCAGGAGCTTTAGAGGCAGACTTTGGAGTTTGTTTGTTGGTCTTTTTAGCCTCATCATCATCACTGCTTGAAGATTCAACCTTCTTAGCTGCTTGCTTGATAGGCTCTTGTGTTTTTGTTTGTAGAGTTTTATTAGCTTTTGTTTTTTCATCTTCTTCGTCACTTGATTCGTCACTGGATGAAGAGTCCTTCTTTGCCATCTGCTTCACTGGCGCCTTGGTTGCTGCAACTGCTAGCTTGGGCTTATCAACATCATCATCATCACTGGAGTCATCACTGCTGGATGATTGCTGCTTTTTGGCAGATGCAGCTGGTTTGGTGGCCTTTTTGCTGACAGAAGCTTCAACTGTTTTTGCAGCTGATGGTTTTGCTAGTAGAGTCTTGGGAGGCACTGTTTTTGCTTTGACAGCATCATCGTCATCGCTAGAATCATCACTGCTTGAGCTTGCTTTTTTGTCGACCTTCTTTAATGTGGGAGTGGCTTTGACAGAAATTTTGGTAGTTCCTTCATCAGCACTCGAATCATCACTGCTGGAAGACTCTGTCTTTTTTGCTGGAGAAGCAACTAGCTTGGCTTTCTTTGGCTTTGGTTTGTCCTCTTCAGAACTTGAAGACTGTTCTTTTTTAGACTTTTCTGAAACAGCTACTGCGACTTTTGCGTTTCTGATTTAAAAAAACATTTAATTTTATATACAAATATTATACTTCAATAGATTTCAATTCTATTAATAGTAAAATTGAAAATTACTTCAAATCTTTCGCAAAAAAGTCTTCCAGTTTCTCTTTGCTAGTTCTTTTTCTTTTCTGATCAATAAAAATAACGTTATTATAGCAAATAAATGACAAAACATACCACGTGCAGAAAGAAAAATAGAACGTTAAACACTCACAAGTTTCGCCTTTTCTTTGAATTGATCTGCTAAACTTTTTAAACCATCGTGACGATTGAAATAATCGTATATATAGTAATTCAAATCAGTAGAACCAATGCTTTTGTCGGCGGCAGCCATGTCTTTAGATAATAGTTATTATCGACGATAGAAAAGGTTTACTTAAGATTATAGAATAATTTTCACAACTAATTATTTTTGATAAAAATCTTAATTGATTCAATTTTTTTCAAATATTCAATTGTTTGTTATGAAAAAAAGTTTTACATTTATTCTATATTTTGCGTTTTTGACAACAAATAGACGTCTGCAAGTTGATCACCACAAGAAGTCACTATTATTCAATCAATAAAATCAATTTCTATAGCGCTTTTTCCTCAAATTCAAGTGCGCTCGTAAATAATTTTTTTAAACAGATATGTCTTCAGATCCTTACGAAAAGTAAATAATGGTTTAGAAGTAGTTAAATAAGGAGGTAATGAGTTCCAAATATATGGACCTGCATAATGTGATGATAAATAGGAGTACGGCTAACGATTCTAGCAGCATAATTAAAATGGTTTTAAAGTGCTTTCAAGTAAATTATAATAGAGTGAATTACAATAGTCAATTCGAGATAGAAATAGTGCAGAAACTAGCATCTTTAAAGAAGGGTCATCTAAGTAAGGTAAAAACATAATTTAAACAAATTATTAACATTTTTATTTATTTGATAAGCTACATTCAAAGCAGACATAAACTATGGTAGTTGTATTTTTTTCATTTATGAATATTACAAATAATTATTAAAAGCGAAATAAGTATTGTAATACTCTGAGTATTACTCATATAATTATTATATAAATAATTTAAACCAATATGACTCATATTGGTTTAAATTTTTTTAATAATCCAGATGTATTCTGTTGCTAACTATCAGCTAAAAATCTTGCACTCATACAACAACTTTTATAACTTAGCACCCAGCTAATCCATCTCCTTTATGCTCAGTCTTGAAATAATTGCACTGCTATTTCTGACACATCTTTTTAATTCTTTTTGTTCTTTCTAGAATATAAAGTTCTCATCATGTCCCCTCATTGTTTAGCACAACTTCAGTAAGGTGTCTTCGTCAATACTTGGGGAGTGGGGGGGGGGGCTTAAATGGTAGACGTCAGACTTGCGACTCAAAGGTTGCCTGTTCGAATCCCTGACGAGCATATACCTAGTGTATATGATGCGGTGTTTGCGACATATGCATTGAAGGATGTGTACATTGTGTGGAGTGGGGCCCTGGCGCATAAGAACCATTGTTTAGTAATACAGACCATAAAACAAAAAATTCTTTCATGTGAGTATTCTTTACTAACACAGTGGCATCAATAGATGATGTAGTGAATTGCTCAAACTTTAAATGCTTAACGATTCAACCTTCTTTGCTCGGAAAAAATTCAATTAGCTTCCTTATAAACAATAATGAAAAAGAATTTTGTAAACTTTCATTCTACTATTTTACATTGTAACTGTAAAATTAATTATTTTTATTGAAAAAATCTATAAGAAGTTATATTTCTATTATTAAACCATAATATTAAAATCTTTGTTAAAAAATAAATATAACATGCAATAACTATTTTTTAATAAAAATGTAAACCAATTTGACTGTAGAACTAAACACTAACGTTAAAAAAATAATTTCAAAAACAGAAAACAAATAGGTTTTAAAATTTAACAGAGGTTATAATTTAAAGTATCTAATAAGGAATTTAAAAAAATAACACATCTTTCTTTTGAATAACAGTAGTGGTTACGCCAGGGTTTGCTGGGTGGTTGTGCTCCAATGATCCCTTTGCAAAGTCATCGCCAATTTGCTTTATCACTGCTGGACAGCCACTACACCTTCCTCTGACACTGCATCTCCATACAATCTCACCAGTTTTACACACGTTTTTATAAACGAAAGCATAGCCTTCACTGGAGAATAGTTTCTTGAAACCTCTCTTTGATCCACCTTCCACGACACTATAAGTAACAGGAGTTTTCTGGACAGTTTCATCATCTTTTGAACTTTCCTTGCTTGCATTCTCCTCCTTGGCTACTTTCGATTGTGTAGAAATTATTTCAAAATTGCTTCCTGCTTCATCTACCTTTGTAAATGATATATCCTCTTTGGAACTATCACTTGAGGATAATTCCTCCTTTTCAGAATGATCCAAGACATTCAGGCAACCAAGTTTAGAAAGTCTTTTTTCTCTTTTCTGAAAAAGCAATTTATTGACATTATTTTACATTAAATCTGAATTGGAAACTACGAGTGAACTAGTATGTTGAATAGGAATTAATAATAATAGATAATTATAAATAAAATTACTAATAATAGATAATTATAAATAAAATTACTAATAATAGATAATTATAAATAAAATTACTAATAATAGATAATTATAAATAAAATTAATAATAATAGATAATTATAAATAAAATTAATAATAATAGATAATTATACCTAAAATTATGAATATTAAATAATTATACCTAAAATTAATAATAATAGATAATTATAACTAAAATTATTAATTATTATGTCACATAGCAGCTTATAGAATATATTTATTTTTTGTTTCGGCTTAAATTATTCAATAGAATTAATGATCAATTATGAAATTTTTTTGATGGTGTATCATAGATTTTATTCATCTTGACTACCTCTATTGCTTCAAGAACAGTAGTGGTTACGCCAGGGTTTGATGGGTGGTTGTGCTCCAATGATCCTTTTGCAAAGTCATCCCCAATTTGCTTTATCACTGCTGGACAGCCACTACACCTTCCCCTGACACTGCATCTCCATACAATCTCACCAGTTTTACACTCGTTTTTATAGACGAAAGCATAGCCTTCACTGGAGAAAAGTTTCTTGAAACCTCTCTTTGATCCACCTTCCACCACACTATAAGTAACAGGGGTTTTCTGGACAGTTTCATCATCCTTTGAACTTTCCTTGCTTGCATTCTCCTCCTTGGCTACTTTCGATTGTGTAGAAATTATTTCAAAATTGCTTCCTGCTTCATCTACCTTTGTGAATGATATATCCTCTTTGGAACTATCACTTGAGAATAATTCCTCCTTTTCAGAATGATCCAAGACATTCAGGCAACCAAGTTTAGAAAGTCTTTTTTCTCTTTTCTGAAAAAGCAATTAATTGACATTATTTTACATGAAATCTGAATTGGAAACTACGAGTGAACTAGTATGATTAAATAAAATAAATAATTATAACTAAAATTATTAATTATTATGTCAGATAACAGCTGTTAGAATATTTTATTTTTTATTAAGGCTTAAATTATTTTATAGAAATTATGAAAAAATGTTAAAGGTTTATCATAGGTTTAATTCTTTTTTTAATACGTCTATGCTTCAAGAACAGTAGTGTTTACGCCAGGGTTTGCTGGGTGATTGTGCTCCAATGATCCTTTTGCAAAGTCATCCCCAATTTGTTTTATCACTGCTGGACAGCCACTACACCTTCCTCTGACACTGCATCTCCATACAATCTCACCAGTTTTACACACGTTTTTATAGACGAAAGCATAGCCTTCACTGGAGAATAGTTTCTTGAAACCTCTCTTTGATCCACCTTCCACGACACTATAAGTAACAGGGGTTTTCTGGAAAGTTTCATCATCCTTAGAATCATCAGCTGCTGAAGATTCCTTCACTACTGCAGGAGAAACTAATTTGGCTCTCTTTCTTTTTATTGGACTATCTTCTGAAGAAAACTCTGCTTTTTTATCTCTTTTCAAAACTTTCGCTCCAATCAACTTTGAAGACTTTTTTTTCACGTTACTGAAAAATTGATTATATAATTCTTAAAAAATGTTTAAATAAAAAGTGATATTTAATGGTATAAATTATAATTACTTTATATCTTTAATCAAAAAGTCTTCCAGTTTGCGGAGTAGTTTTCACTGACCTTTCAGCTTTTATATTTATGGATGGTTTAGGTGATTCAGAAATGGATTTAATACCATTAAAAACTACTGTTTTATCTTTTTTCAACTTTCTGAAAAAGAGAGAAAAATAATTTTATTTTTATTAAAATATTAAATTTTATTTATTTATTACTCGATATATTCTGTCAATATGTCTTCAAGCTTTCCTATGGTTCTCTTCTTTTTCTGACCAAATTAATAAAGTTTTTAGGTAAAACTGCTCTGTAGTACCTTAATTTATTCACAACTATTAGACTCCTCCCACTTTGAAATGACCCAGTTTTATTTTGTAAGCTTAATTTATTTTAGTATTAATAAAAACTAAATATGTGAATTGTATTTATATTAGAATTTATTAAAACAAAAAATAAATTAATTATGTATTTATTTATATATTTTATCTAAACACTTTCGAAAAGTATATTTTCAAAACCTGTCAAAGTGTTATTAAAATAATTATAACAGACAAAATGCAGTTATTATTATTTTTAAAATCAATTTACATGAATTCTTTGTAAAAATTCAGTATTTAAAATGCGTTTAATAATTTTACTTTTTAACTAGGTTATTTCAGATGTCAACAAAAAATAGTAGGAGGAGTCGTGAATAAATTAAGGTACTACAGAGCAGTTTTACCAAGTTTTTAAAACAATTCATACACGATTATTTTTAGTAGCCTTATATCATAAGAATTAGAAATGTTAAACAGTTTTAGTAAAAACTCACTAAATTGGCTATTTCTTTAAATATTACCGCTAAGCTTTTCAAACCTTTATGCCGAATGAAATAATTATATATATAATAATTCAAATCTTTTGCACCAACGGATTTGACGATGCAAGCCATATTGCATATCAAATAGCATCAAAACAAGTATTTGTTTGGAGGTATAAGTTAATATCGGCGACAGGAATGAGCGGTTAATATATTTTATGAAAACCCCCATTACAAAGTATAATTTTTTATGCATAGATATATATATACTACTGGTTTGACAGCAGAAACGAAAAAAAACTGCTTCTTCAATCTGTTTCACAACTTGAATCAATTGGAATGAAGGTTTATTTATTTTATAATTTATTTTTATCACACTTAGGGAGCAAAGATTTTTTTGTATAATTTTACATTGTATATATAAAAAATTTTTTTTTACCAGTTTTAAATTCTTATACTCATTCAAAATTTGAATTTCAAATGTTTAAGGTTATTTCTTTTGTTATGGATGGCCATCCAACAAATATATCAATGGCAGAACTACTTGGGTGCCAACTGAACCTCACTAAGCCGGAATATAAAACATGGTTCACAAGTTCTGATTCTGGGAGAAAAGTATATGCAATTTAGGGGACTTGAAGTATTGAAGTCTACAATCTACTACATGAAAAAATAGTTGTATAAATATATAAATGAAATTTAACTAAGTTCTTTTTATTGAATTTTTAATTTTTGTATCATTTAATGCCATTTGATAAAAATAAGTTTATTATTTAAATTTTGTAACTTGTATCTAAATTCTCAGATGTGTGCCACATGCTCAAATTAATGAGAAACACCTGGTTTCAAAACGGTTCAATAGCTTCGGGAAGTGGTCTCATAAAGTGGGATTATGTAAGAATTTTTCATGAAACTCAGCAAAAGGCCGGATTAAAAGCAGCGAATAAACTCTCTGATAAACACATCAATTTTCATCACCAGAAGATGAAAGTCTACCTTGCATCGCAGGTTATAAACCAAATTAATAATATTCTGTATCTGAGAATAAAAATATGTTAACAGCGTTAAAATCATTAAACATTAAAATAACATGTGATTTTCACGATTTTTGCTTTAATCCTATACTTTTTTTCTACAATATAACTACAAAAACAATATTTTAAAGATATTCAGTCAATCAGTTGCATATGCCCTAAAAAAGTTGCAAGTTGTTGGAGATGTTACATTTCAAAATGTAGATGCTACCGTGCAGTTCTTGGAGACCATCAATATCACCTTTGATATTTCAAACAGCAAAAGTACAATTGGTAAACATTTTAAAAGTCCTTTTAATCTAAATAATTATTCCACAAAAAAAGAATATCTTGAGAATGCTAGGGACTACTTGATTACATTAAGATCATCGAAAGGAATCCTTCTATACAAGACCAGAAGGTAAGGCTTCTTTTTTCAAATAAAAATAGTTTTCATTTCTTCTATGTCAATAAAACATTACAACTTTATGAATATCCGCACAATGATATTATCACATAGATTAAATCCTTTCTTTCATTAAAATAATGTGATAATGATTTCTGTTGTAGCCACACTTATATTACTGGTTTAGTGTGTTCCATATCATCCGCTATTGAAATTACTCAAGAGCTTTTGACAACACAAAGCTATGTAATGATGTATAAATTCTCACAAGACCATTTGGAGCTTTTTTTTAATGCCGTGAGACAAACATGTTCGTTTATTTATTTATTTCATCAATGATCATTAAACATGATCCATTTTTCAATTATCATTAACATTGGATTTTGAAACCACCGTTTAAAATCAAAGGTGGCTGGAACAACAACCCCACTACAACTCAGTTCCAAGGAGTTTTTAGAAGACTTCTGGTGAGATGTGGCATAATCCCTGGAAGGACAGGAAATGTTACTGCGCAGGATGACACACAATTGCTTTGTGCATTATCCGAATTGAGTCATTTTCCATATGAGAGTGGCCCATATAAAGAGGAATACAATGATGACATTGAAGAACCTGAAGTAGCTCTTAATAACTATTTCAGTGAGCATCAGTACTCCTTCCTATCTGCAAATGTTAGTTTGTATTTTATTTAAATGAAAGAGTATCCTTTTCATGCCAAATAAACAATAATCTAATGTGTATCCTTATTTCAAAAATTATAGGTAAAAGCAGTACTGGAGAACACAGTGACCTACATCTCTGGTTTGGTGGCGTACAAGGTCATAGAGAAGCTGCATTGCAGCGTATGCAAAGGCGTGTTACTGGACAGGGGTAGTCGTCATCATCGCTCCAACTGCTGCCTAATAGTAATTAAAAATGGAGAAAGAAATTTATTGATGGAACCGAGTGCTGCTTTAGTGAAAGTAAAATAAATATAATTATAAATTTACTTATAAATTTGTGTATGAATTATACATGTATATATACAATTATATTTTTTATATTTATTAATGATTCATAATTTTTTTAAATGTCAACAACAACAACAATTCGTGTATTTGCAAGCAAATAAATTCAGAAATCGAAGCAAACAAACGCTTGTATGATCTCCTAGAAAAATAAAACAATACATGAACTTCTTAATTAAATTCACAAATTAAAATAATTGTTAATAATAACAAATGTATTCATAGATTTACAAAAGAATTTAATTAAGGTGATTTGGAAATTATAAGTGGTTTAATTATTTTCTTAAAATTAAGGGTTTGGTGTTTATTCTTCAAATTCAATGGTAATCTGTTCCAGAGTTGGAGCCCTGCATAGATTGGACTATTTAGATAGAAGTTGGTTCTTGGTGTTTGTAAGTAATAGTCAGACTTAATTCTCATGTTCATGTGCAGTTGGATGTGAAGAATGTATTAAATGTGTAAAAAAGGAAGATGTGTTTTTTATAATAAGTTTATGAAAAAGAATATAGGTTTTAAAAATATATAACTGATTAATTGTTAAAATTTGAGCTGGAAGATACAGATGAGATATGTGGTCATGAGAGAGTAATTTAAACAGGACTCTAAGAAAATTATTTTGTATAACATTTAAAGGATGTAAATTTAATTTGCTAATTAATATATATATTAATATATTTATATATCTATTTATTAAAATTTAAATACGTGGGTGTATCATATATTGATTTCCCGAAATACAAACTTAATGTAAAATACTACTTCAAATTCTACAGATTTGTGATACTACAGAGTCGGTTATGCGAAATGATACAACGGTTTACAAATTATTCAGCAAAGCCGATTTTCAAAGAACATTATATAAAGTTCTAAAACTTTTTGGTAATAAAGATGTTTTTCATATCAGTAATCACATTAGGGATACTCAATATGGTATTGAAAACCATTATTTAAATTTATTAAAAACTATATGTGGTACATATATAAATTTAGGATTAAACTATATATCTAAACTTTAATTTAAATAAAGTGTAAGATGCAATGTTTCACGGCTTATGTCGTGTGAGTGGCGCCTCAGTTGCGTGCTTTGGCGCATTATAAAGAGGCGTTATTAGAAAACAATTTTTTAAACGCAATTAATAAGATTTAATAAAACTTCTGATTCCTAACACTAAAACTCTTCCTCCACCAAAAGAAGCCAAAAAATGGTATAAAGATCCATATTTGAGATGCTTTTGAAAGTGCGTGGGTGATGCAATTCCTCCACCATAATCAATGCCACATGCGCATCTAATTGTGAGTGGGAAATGCAAAGAGCGCTTTCAAATTTATGAAAAGAGTTATATAAATATATTTGATTGATTGATTTTTGAGTGGTGTAGCGCAGTTAAATTGACAATGGCAATATCATTCTTACTGGATACTTCACTACCACGCGTTTCTAACAGGGTATAAAATACCCTTCACAAGATGAAATTTTAAGAAAATTTTCTTTCTTTCATCCGATAACGATCATGGTCAAGTTAGTGCTTTTGTTCTGTCTCTTCCTTGTAGCTTCCATCGCTCAAGGTAAGTCTTATTTCAAGTTAAAAAAACAAATCCATTAGCATCCACGTAGCATAAATCGAAGAATATCAAAAATATTATTTAATAATTTTCTATTTAACATCGTACCGGAGAAATCCTCATAAATAAACCTAAAAATTAAAAAAACGCTCTAATTATATCACAATAATTCACAGCAAGAAAAATTGACGAAGATGAGTGTATTGAAGACAAGTCTGAAGACTGCTCTCTTAGGATTGAAGAGCCTGTTGATTGCTATAAATACGAATTTATGTGTCGCAAGACTTGCCAAAAACTGAGGAGTTCTGACCCAAGTGCGTTTTTCGATTTTCCAGTTTCAAGAGGTCTTTATGATATTTATTCTCGTTTGTTGATTGTTTTACTGAGATATTTGTCTTTGAGTATTGTTTTTAAACATGTCTAGAAAAATTAGTATTTAAATAGACCAAATAATAATTAACAACCATTTTATGTAAAGTAAAGCACATCCCTAAAAACCATTTCCAGAATGTCCTTTTGGCGACAAAGGACCCTGTGAAAGAATTACCAAAAAGATCTGTGCGAAGTCTTATATGCCAGATGCGTGCTGCTTTTCTTGCCCGAAATACCTGAGTGCTTCATTTGATTGCCCGGGCGCTATATAAAAACGACAATTATTATTATTATTATTATTAAAGTTTATAAATATTAAATTCAAGAATTGTTTGAAATTTCATTTATTGAATAAATAATTAAAAATTAAATGGGAATAAAATAAACGAATTCATTTATCTTGATCGTTACCAGTGATTTTCCAGTTCGGATTTTTCAGTTCAAGTTCAAGTTACAGTTATGAAAAAATTAATTTTTCAGTTACTATTTCAGTTACTATTTCAGTTTCAGTTATTTTTGTTAATTACAGTTACAGTTAATCAAGATGGAGAAAAAATGAATTGTTATTTATAATACAGCCTAAACTAATGTTTAAAAGTCACATTATTTAAAAGATATATAAATATATTATTCATAATATACGCTGTTCATTTTCATAAATGTCTTCAATTCCAGATTTTTGCTGAGGCGATTTTTCCATGCAGTTAGGTCTCCGCACACTTAAAACACCCTTTCCACATACGCTTGTGAAGCGGGAGCTGAAACAATGTCTTGCGCAAAAGAAGCTAATAATCTAGGGTACTCAATAATTTAAGTGCTAACATTTCTCTTGTATGTGGTTGAGACACAGAATGAACATTTAGCAGGACCTTAATAATAAGTCACTCTATATCTCTGATCTAATTACTTCTAACTCTTTAGACTTTTTTATTTTAACTGAAACTTGGCATGAATCTGCTTCATCACCCTCAGCTTCTACTCCTACTGGTTTTTCTTTTGTTGAACTTGCTCGACCTCCAACTAACCCTCTTTCTCCTCGACACTCTTCATATGGTGGTATCTGTATTTTACTTAAGTCCTTGTATTCTATCTCTGTTGACTCTTCTGTTCATTTTTTCTTCCTTTGAATGCCTTTTTACTACTGTTAAACTTTCTTCTTTCAAATTTAATTTAATTGCCATATATAGACCTCCTAACAGTTCCTTACCTCAATTTTTAGATGATTTTCATAATCTCTCTGAACTCTTTTATTCTTTATATTGTCCATTTTTTATTCTTGGAGACTTTAATATCTCTACTAATAAACCTTCTGATTTCTATGTTGCTAAGTTTCTTGAAATTCTTTCTCTTTTTAATTTATCTCAAAACTGTAATTTTCCTACTCATGCACTTGGTAATACTCTTGACTTTGTAATTTCTTCTAATTATAGCAAAATTAATGACTTAACATCTATTCCACTCCACTTTACTGACCACTACTTTATATCTTTTAAATTATCTCTTGCTCAGCCTTTTTCTAACTTCCTCTCTTCTATCTTAAGCGCTCTTGGTCTAATTTTGATAAAATAAATTTTACTAAATGCTTTCTTTCTTCTGACTTTTGCTCTAAATCTTTTACTGATGTGGATAGTTTTATGGATAATTTCAATCTTACTCTATCTTCCCTTTTAGATATTTTTGCTCCATTTAAAACTTTCCGGTATCGTCTAACCTCTAAAAAATCCCCATGGTATGATTGTGAGTGCACGACTTCTAAGCGACTAGTTCGCAAGTATGAACGAATTTGTCGATCTACTCTCTCTGTATCCTGTTTGAATAAATGGCAAAATTGTTTCTCTTCTTATCGTACTCTCCTTTTTAATAAACACTCTTCGTTTTTAAGAAATTCTATTATCTCTTCCTCCAATTCTAAAAATAGGTGGTCTTCTTTATCTAAACTTTTACATAAAAACTCTCCTCCTCCATCTTTCTCTCCTGATGACTATCTTGAATTTCTAACTAATAAAATATCTAATATTAGATCTTCGTCTAATAATAGGCCTACACCATCTTTTACCAAGTTCACTTCTGAATCATTATCATCCTTTTCTCCTGTCACATTGGACCATCTTACAAATATAATTAATTCTATGTCTCCCACTTCTTGTTCTCTAGATCTTATTCCTACAACCCTTTTTAGAGAACTCTCTTTTTTATTCTATCCTATTGTTCTGGATTTGGTTAACTTATCTTTGTCTACACCTAAATTTCCGTCTGCCCTCAAATCTTCATTTATTATTCCTACAATTAAGAAGCCTTCTCTTGATCCTGCATCCTTATCCAATTATAGACCTGTATCTAACCTTTCCTTTCTTTCTAAGGTCCTTGAAAAAGTTATTTCTCAACAATTAACCTTCTATCTAGAAAAAAACTCACTTCTTCCTTCCTCTCAATCTGGTTTCAGAATTGGCCACTCCACTGAAACTGCTTTAATTAAACTCTATAATAACTTCTGATTCTAATGCCTCTTCTCTTCTTTTATGCCTTAACTTTTCAGCTGCTTTTAAGACTTTCGACCATACTCTTTTATTAAATGTTTTGGACTCTTTCTTTAATATTTATGGTTCCTCTCTTATCTGGCTTAAATCCTACCTTTCTGAGCGAACTTCCTATGTATCAATAGAATCTTCTCGTTCTTCTTCTGTTTCTTTATCTTATGGTGTTCCACAGGGCTCAATTCTTGGTCCCTTACTTTTTATTCTTTATACCTCGGAACTACCTAATATTATTTCGTCATCTTCTCTAAACAGTCAAACTTATGCTGACGACTCCTATATTTATACATCTTTTACTGACTCTTCTCTTGACCTTACTGTTAATAAAATAACTCTCTGTCTTCAATCTATAATCTCTTGGGCTTCTTCTATGTTTCTCAAACTTATCCGGACAAATTTGAACTCATATATTTTAATAAAAAATCAAAGTCATTACTATCTCTTCCTTCTTTAGGTCTGCCTCCCCCCTCTTCACTCTCTCTAAACCCTTCATCTTCTATTCGTAGCCTTTGTTTTATTTTTTATTCTAACTTGTCTTTAGCTCCTCAAATTCTATCTGTCTCTAAATCTTGTTACTTCCACATTCGTCGTATTAAACAGCTTCTTCCTTTTCTCGATGATCCTACCCTACAACTTCTTGTATCTTCTCTAGTTCTGTCCAGGATTGATTATTGCAACTCTCTTTACTATGGTCTCCCTGATACTACTTTAGCTCCTCTAAATAAAAACTTCAATTGTGCTGCTCGTCTTGTTGCTCGTGCTCCTAAGTTTTCTCACATTTCTCCTTATCTTCGTTTGTTACATTGGCTACCTTTGAGATCTAGAGTGACTTTTAAAATATGCCTAAATATGTTTAAAATTCATAACTGTAATGCTCCAATCTATCTTAAAAATCTAATTAAACAACCCCCTAAATCTGGTCTAAGATCATCTACCTTTAATCGTTCTTTTCGTTTTCCAGTTAAACACTCGTTTGCTAAACGTTCTTTTTCTTACTGTGGTCCTCTTTTATGGAATTCTTTACCTTCTTCTTTAACTTCAACTAAGTCATTCATAACTTTCCGTCGAGGCCTGAAGACGTACTTGTTTGGGACGTGATGGCTGAGCGCTTTTGTTCACTTAGTAAAGGGCGCTATACAAATTATTAGTGATTGATTGACTTAAATTGCACGACGCATTGAGGGATTATAAAAGAGTGCTGAGATCCCGAGACATGAAAGTGTAAGACCCTTCTTAGTCCAGCAATCCATGCTAATGACAACGCGATTGGTTGTAGGTTAACTGCACACCAAAGAAATCGCGCTGCATGTGGTAAATGCACATTTAATTTCGCACATTTCTTCTTTTTTTACAGGAAAAACGTTAATTTAGGGTTGAGGTTAGGGTTAGGATTAGGGTTAGAGTTAGGGTTTTTAGAAAAATCGCATTTTAAGAATACATGTGCAAAATCATATGTGCATTTACCACATACAGCGCGTTTTCTTTGGTGTGCATTTCCCCTATAACCAACTCGATGTCCAGTTTGAAGATCTTCACGAGTTCGATCTTCTACATTGTTCTTATATTCTTTTTATCAAAAATAATTCTCTCTGAACCTAAATGATAGAAATTGCATATATTTACGACTGCTTAATTGAAATAATTTAAATGGCTTATAAATTATGCTCATAACTTGGTAAATAATATTAAAAAATGTAAATACGTAAATAATTATCAACTACAGTGTGTTGCCTGGTAACTTTCTCCTTATCATTATCCTCCTTTTCTGAAACCTGACATTCGCTTATGTCGCATGAAGCTTCGTAAATAAAATACGCCCATACGCATTTTCTTGTTTTCTGCCGCTATTAACCTTAAAAATTTCATAAAAATTTGTATAATCGGAATTATGTTATCTTGACATCTTCACATTTTACCTTGTCACATTACACAAACGAAACGAATATTTTTATATCAAAGAAATATATATTTTCGAATATCCTTCAAAATAGCCATCACTACATTCAAAATTCTTCAAACTTCAATACCGTTATATCTCAGCAAACTCATAACTAACAAAATATCAAACAAACAACTGCGTTCATCTTCATCTCTTCTCCTCAACCAAGAATCCACTACAAACAACATCTCAAAAAGAGCATTCCGTCACGCAGCTTGGAATGCCCTTCCACCTGCACTTCGCAACATCAACCAATTTTTGACTTTCAAAGCCAAACAGAAAACTCATTATTTTAACTTAGCTTATCACTCATAATAATTACTCCATGCTACTCTTTTCTTTCCTTGAAATAACTTTACTATTATAATTATTTTTATTTCTTCATTGCATTACGACGTAGTGAGAGCGCTTCAGTTGCATGCCCGGGCGCTATACAAAAACGACAACTATTATTATTATTATTATTGTGTTTTGTGGTTTTGAGGATGAAGTGGTGATGATTGTGCTGTGGTATGAGTGTTGCTATCGTAGTGATGATTGAATTTTTTATTGGTTGAGATAGTAATTTTTTGGTGGTATTGTCATGGTGGTGTGGGTAAGGTTTTGACCCAGAAATTCATTCATTTAACTCATTGAAATTGTCTACATCAATCTCTCCAACAACCTCACCCTCTAATCTTCTTGCCAATGTTCAGAACTTTGATTTTAATTTTTCTTTGTTGCATATTAATGCAAGAAATCTATATAACAAAATAGAAGATTTTAATTTTTTGCTGAAGAAAATTAATCTACAACTTTCTGTAATTGGTGTGTCAGAAACCTGGTTGGATGACACGTCATCACAACTTATTTCAATCCCTGGTTATACATTTGTAAGTAAAAATAGGGAAAATCGCATGGAGGCAGTGTAGGTTTTTTTTATATCTAACAGACTTTATTACGTAGTAAGAGATGATCTTTGTCCAAATTTTAACATTTTTTATTGGCTTTGTATTGAAATAATTTCTGACAATTCTCCAAATCATTGTTTTTAGACCGCCATTACTTTTTAATGATGCACTCACATAAAAATTAAGAAATAAATCGATAAAAATAATCCAATTTATATCCTTGGGGATTTCAATATTGGTTTATTAAATAGTGATTGCAATAATATATCAAATGATTTTACCAATTTGATGTCATCATTCAATTTTATCCCACTCATCACTCACCCAACTAGAAACACTTCCTATTCCAGCACGCTAATCGACAATATATACACAAATAACCTACATTGCAAAATACTATTTAACTAATAGTCAATCAATCAATCAATCACTAATGATTTGTATAGCGCCCTTTACTAAGTGAACAAAGGCGCTCTTCAAATAAATTTGTTAAATAAAACGGTTTTTAGACCATTACCAATATATGTATATATATAAATTAAAATATATATATATAAACACACGATCAACCTCAATAATCCAACCTCACCCACCCCACCATGACAATCACCGCCAAAAAATCACTATCACCATAAATAAAAAATTCTTTCATCACCACAATACCAACACTCATACCACAGCACAATCATTACCACATCATCCTCAAAACACAATCATCATTCTTCTCAATTTTCTGTCTTGCCACTGGTGCCGAGGCTGCGAAAGAGGGTGAAGGAGAAGTCTTTGCCAACGCTGGTACTGCTGCTGCTATGGAAAGCTTTCTCCTTTATCCTTTCTCCTTGAGCGCTTTGATTCCCTGCGGCCATCTTGGTCTGCTGCGGCCATTCTCGACAGATTCAAAACAACCAACATTTGAACTAAAAACATTCTAATTAATTAAATTTAATTTTTATTTAGACTTTAGATTCTAAAATTTTAATATATTATACCCAAAACCGTTTATTCCACAAATTTATTTGAGCGGCTGCCAAAATGGCAGCCGCTAACCAAATAGTCCACAAAATTCTTTTTTTCTCTTAGAAACAGATCTCATTGAAGTAAGCTCTATCATTTAAACCATTTCAAATACATCTAGCTGTAGCGATGACCAAATTTCTAACAACTTTGGGATCTTTGGTTAGCAGCTGCCATCTTGGCAGCCGCTTTAACCGTAATGATTTTGTTAAATAGTTTGTCTTCTTATCTAATAATTTAGTTTTTTTTATTTCAAATAATTATAGTAATTATAATTTATATCTTTTCTTGTTTTTTGGTTTTAAATTCATCTTGCTCTCGGAATTAAAATCTTCAACCAATAACTGTCTAACGGACTACAATAAAAACTTATTTTAAAAGGAAGAAGTACCAACGCCTCAAATTGAGCACTAATGCACAGTTTGCAAGAACCCACTGGCTACCTACTTCACAAGGCAGATGAGCTCTGCAGATGAAGGATAGACTGTTAGAACGAATCTTCAGTACATGACTGTGTTTATGAAGAAGTGCCAGGGCCTCAATTTGAACACCAGTGCACAGCTTGCAAGCACCCACTGGCTACTTACTTCACAAGGCAGATGAGCTCTGCAGATGAAGGACAGACTGTCAGAACGAATCTTCTACACATGACTGTTTATGTCTATTATCTATTGAAAACTGACGTACAAGACAATTATTACCTTACTTAGATGACCCTTCTTTAAAGATGTCCATATATTTAAAACTCATCACCTCCTTATTTAACTACTTCTATATCATTATTTACTTTTCGTACGGATCTGAAGACATATCTGTTTAACAAATTCATTTACCAGCGCTCTTGAATTTGAGGAAAGAGCGCTATAGAAATTGATTTGATTGATTGAACTTTTAAATAAAATTTCACTAAATATATTAATTCCCCTAACACATCTAATTAACGTATTTCTTAAAACAGGTTCATTTCCTTCTCTTTTTCAATTATCCAAAATTATTCCAATACATAAAAATGGTTTAGAAAATGATTCGAACAATTATAGACCCATATCATTATTATCTTCTATATCAAAAATTGTAGAAAATATTGTTTTTAATCGATTTACTAATTTCATAGAAAACGAAAATATTTTAACACCTAGCCAATACGGTTTCACAAAAGGCAGTTCTACGGAACTAGCCATTTTGGATGTTGTGCAGCATGTTGCTACTGGTATTGATTCTCGCTAACACACATTAGGTATTTTCATTGATTTTTCAAAGGCATTTGATAACCAGCAATCTTTCTTAGAATGAAAATATTACGTATATCTCAAAAAAACTTTCAAAAAATATTGGTATTTTACATAAAATTAAACACAATTTACCCTCATTAAGTTACTTTACTTCTACTTTAATTCTACCTTACTTGACCTATTGTCTTCCTATATGGGGACTTGCTTGCAAAACTCATTTACATCCTTTAAATGTTATTCGAAATAATTTTCTTAGAGTCCTGTTTAAATTACACTCTCATGACCACATATCCCATCTGTATCTTCCAGCTCAATCAGTTATATATCTTCAAAACCTATATTCTTTTTCATAAACTTATTATTAAAAACACATCTTCCTATTTTACGCACTTAATACATTTCTTCACATCCAACTGCACACGAACATTGAGAATTAAGTCTGATTATTACTTACAAAAACCAAGAACCAGCTTTTATCAAAATAGTCCAATCAATGCAGGGCTCCAACTCTGGAACAGATTACCATTGAATTTGAAGAATATTCAGCAAACCCTTAATTTTTAAAAAATAATTAAACCACTTATAATTTCTAAAAATATTTAACGAACACTTCAACTTAATTTAGTTAAGTTCAACCATAATCACTTTAATTAATTTCCTATTTTAAACCAATGAAAACATTTCTTATTATTAACAATTATTTTAATTTTAAATTTAATTAAAAAGTTTATGCTTTATTTTATTTTTCAAGGAGGTCATAAAAGCAATTACATGCTTCTAACTTCTAACAATTATTTGCTTTGCTTCCAAATAAAGCATTGTGTTGATTGAAAAAAAGGTTGGATTATTAAAGTTTTTTGTTTTTTATATTTAAATTTAGATCACTTCCAATATATATATATATATATTGGAAGTGATCTAAAAACCGTTTTATTTAACAAATTTATTTGAAAAGCAGTTTTATATAGTAAAAAGCGCTATATAAATGCCTTTGCATGATTGATTGATTGATTGATTGATTGATTGATTGATTGATTGATTGATTGATTGATTGATTGATTGATTGATTGATTGATTGATTGATTGATTGATTGATTGATTGATATATATAGTTTATTAATATAGGTATATGTATATAAAAAAGATTTATAATTTTAATGAAAAGGTAATTAGGAGGAATTGCAGTCGATTCACCCCTTAACCGATTCACCCCATAACCGATTCACCCCTTAACCGATTCACCCCATAACCGATTCACCCCTTAAAATAGTTAAAAACGGACTTTTTTTTAATAAAAATTTTAATATGAAATAAAATTTTAAATATAAAATAAAAGTTTAAATATAAAATAAAATTTTAAATATAAAATAAAATTTTAAATATAAAATAAAATTTTAAATATAAAATAAAATTTTAAATATAAAATAAAATTTTAAATATAAAATAAAATTTTAAATATAAAATAAAATTTTAAATATAAAATAAAATTTTAAATATAAAATAAAATTTTAAATATAAAATAAAATTTTAAATATAAAATAAAATTTTAAATATAAAATAAAATTTTAAATATAAAATAAAATTTTAAATATAAAATAAAATTTTAAATATAAAATAAAATTTCAAATATAAAATAAAATTTCAAATATAAAATAAAATTTCAAATATAAAATAAAATTTCAAATATAAACTAATTTAATAAATTCAAAATACTTTATTAAAAAAAAATATTAAATAAAAAATAAATTATTCAATACAAAATAAATTAATCAACACAAAATAAATTACTAAATACAAAGCACTCTTTTCAACCAATTCATTTTAGGGTTGTATTTTATGACAGCCTTTGGACAAAATGAACCTTAAGGAATGATTCTTTTTAGAGTTAGTTGAACTTTTTAGCAAGTGAAAGCGAAGCATGCATTAGTAATTTTTAACATGGGGCAGATCATGCAGTTGATTAGGAATTGATTAGGAAGTGAGGAATAAACAGACTATTTTTAAAGGACATATAAAAACGGTGCTTTTTTCTCTTTCCTATCTCTTTTCTTTGCAATCAGTTGACTTGAATTGTCCATCCTGCACATATCTCACTTCTACTGAATTTATACATTTTTGCACATTTCCCCGTTTTAAGGCAATTCTTACCCGTATCTGACATCTCATGATAATTGTGATAGAAGTTAATCTGAACTATGTATTAGTTTGGTTCCAACCTTGTCGAAAACCTTGTTTATTTTGTCGAAAAAATAAAATTTCGGTTAAAAGTACACTAGCATACTGAAACTAAACAACGAGTATATACATCTGCCATTAATGGAGATTTCGTTAATAGGTTAACCTCATAGACAGGGGCGCAACCAGCAAAAAATGCTGGGGGGGCTCAACTTTAGTTTAAAAAAAATAATTGTTTAATCCATTTACCGCAGCTGTTGCGTTTTGCAACATCAATTTATATATATTTTTGCTGTTTTTATACCGAGGTTTTCACATATTTTGTAAAATAAATTTTAAATTTTAATTTTATAGGTTAAATTTCAACTTTTTCAATTTTATTATTTATAGTCTTTTATATCCTGTTCACATTTAAAATTTCTCGAAACAATCTTTCTTCGCTTAGATAATTGTCCAATTTTTTCGTTCGATTTTTAGTATATTTATACAAATTTAGTCTTAATTTCAGTGTGAAAAGATAGTTAATACTTGAATTAATTTTTTAATATTCAAAATAACTTGCAAAACGTTTTCAATGCTTTTAAAAATCAATGGTGCGTTTTCGCAACTTTGACATAATATGATTTCATATGATTTTTAATAAGTCTAGTCATTATAATAATAATAAAATTTGCTATTTTAATGTTAATTTTATGAAATTTATAGAAGTAAAATTAAAAGTTGAATTTTGTAGATGAATGTTGATTTTTATATTTCGATAAAAAATTTCAAACCGCAAATGTTTCACACTTGAAGCTTTTATTGAAAAGAAGATAGTTTTTTAACCTCTCATAGGTTGAATATAAAATTAAAATAAAGATAACATTCGTCGTCAGTGTCGTCTTTGAAACAGCACGACAGTTTATGAGTGCTGTTGTAATTCACGTTAAATAATTTGCTTTGTTGTAATTAAAATAATTATTATTAATATTATAAAAAATAAAACAAGTCAAAATTTTATCGAACTATTCGCAATTGAAATTTATTTCTGTTTAATAAATGTGGTTTGAATCAATTTATTTATGTTTTCTTACTGTACATAAGTATGTCACACTTCCCGCTCACGTTGCGTTTTCGCAGCATTTTGCCCCATTAAAACTTATGAAATAATTGTTTTCAATTTTGCTTGAGTTATTCTTATAACCATATAATGCAAGTCTAAATGTAAAATTCATTTTAACTTTTTTTCTCGGGTAGCGGCGGTCAATGGGCTAAATAAAAACTACCAATTATAATTGATAAAAAATTTAGATAGTTTATTAATGATACAAAAGAGAAACTACAAACTAAGTTGCATAGTATTCTTAAAGTTACGTCATCATTTTTTAAACTAAGGAAAAAAAGAAAAAAAGAAGTTTGATATGAGATCCTAAACAGTCTATAATTTTTTTCCAAATATTTAGTTTCAACTAAATTTTGATGTGTTTTCAGTTACAAAATAATTTTTCGATCAGTTTGTGAAAATCTTTTCACTATTTCATTTACTGGAAGAAGTGCAGTAGCGGTTTTGGTAGCAGATATTCTCAAACAAGCTATGCAAACGACATGCAGATACAGTCGTCTTAAGATGAATTTTAATAAGCCGAAGTTTAGAAAATGCTCTTTCTGCATCTGATGAAGTAATTGGCAGACTCAGAACAACATCGAGCATATAATGCAACTCGGGCTGAAGGCTTGTTGCTCAAAAGAATTCTTCCAGTTCGATATATGCAATGAGATCAGACTGATACGCACGTAAACTTGATGTGTTGATGTGATTTTGAGCTGTCTTTACACAGTTTCAGCATCCTTTCCATGAAGGTTGGATAATTCTGAAAGCTCGAGAGTTATTTTGTCTATCTGATTTGTTCTCTATATACTGTGTCATGGCTTAAAAAATTTACATATAAATCAATCAATCAATCAAATAGATTTCTATAGCGCTCTTTCTTCAAATTCAAGAGCGCTCGTAAATAAATTTGTCGAACAGATATGTCTTCAGATCCTTACGAAAAGTAAATAATGATTTAGACGTAGTTAAATAAGGAGGTAATGAGTTCCAAATATATGGACCTGCATAATGGAAAGAACGTTTAGCAAAAGAGTTATTAATGGAAGGGATGAAATAATGATTTTGAGTGGATGATCTTAAATGACTTCTATGAGGGTGAGTTATTAATGATTTGAGGTATATTGGGGATACTGGGGAGTTTTTTAATTTAAACATAAAAACACAGATTTTAAATATAATCCTAAATTTGATGGGGAGCCAATGTAATAAGATGAGAGAGGGTGTAATGTGGTGATAAATAGGAGTACGGCTAACGACTCTAGCAGCATAATTAAATACTTTATTTAATGGTTTTAAAGTAGTTTCAGGTAAATTATAATAGAGTGAGTTACAATAGTCAATTCGAGATAAAACAAGTGCAGAGACTAACATCTTTAAAGAAGGGTCATCTAAGTAAGGTAATAATTGTCTGATACGTCTGAGATGAAAATAGCAAGATTTAGTGACTGATAGAATTTGGTTTGATAAGGTTAATTTTGAATCGAAAATAAATCCTAAGCTACGAATATGATTAGATGGAACAATAGTATGAGTGGCGAAATTACATGGGCCATTAATTAGTTTACCATTTTTATCAAAAAATATAAGTTCAAACTTTAGTGGATTTAATTTTAAAGACATTGAGCTAGACCAGTTTTCAATAGATAATAGACATGAAGATATAGACGACATAACAGTATTATATGATGATGTATCGAAGCTGACATATAACTGCGAATCGTCAGCATAGGATAGGGAGTTGAGAGAATGAGAGGAAATGATAGAAGATAATTCAGAGACGTATAGAATAAAGAACAAAGGACCAAGAATAGAACCTTGAGGAACACCATATGAGTAAGTAGATGGGGTAGAGGTACAGTGATTTAAAGAAACATAAACAGATCTATTAGATAAATATGACTTAATCCATAAAAACGAAGAATCCTTAATATTGAACTTATTTTTTAGTAATAGTAGTAATAAAGAGTGGTCTACAGTGTCAAAAGCGGCCGAATAATCTAAACAAACAAGTACAGAAAATTTTTTGTTATCAAAGGCGTAAATAAGATCATTATAGAGTTTTAAGAGGGATGATTCACAGTTATGACCTAAACGAAAACCAGATTGTGAATAAGGTATAAGGGAGTTAACATTTAAATATGAATAGATTTGTTGATAGACTACCTTTTCTATTATTTTAGATATGAATGTTAGATTGGAAATAGGTCTATAGTTAGAAATTTGAGTAGGGTCTAATGAATTATTTTTTAAAGTAGGTATGATAACAGCAGCTTTATATAAAGTCGGAAATTTAGATGTAGAGAGAGACAGATTAACAATGAAAAGAATTATAGGCTAAAAAATATCAGACAATTCTTTAATCAAATAAGTTGGAATTATGTCAAGAGAACAGGTAGATGTAGACATGGAATTAATAATTAAAGACAGGTCAGATAGAGAAATTGAAGAAAAACTGACAAAACTGAATTCACTATTGTTAATATAATTATTAGGGCTAGGAATAGAGGTATTAGTGTTAAAATTAGACCTTATTGTTTCTACTTTACTTGCTATGTAATTATGATAATCTTGAGAAGAGAAAGATGAAGGAGGTGGAAGGTTTTTATTTAATAATTTAGAAAGTGACTGCCAACGATTCTTTGAAGAAGAAGCGTTGACTATAGAAATTCTAAAATAATTACAGTGCTTAGAGAATAATATAGATTTGTATTGGTTAAGAGAAGACAAGTAAAGGTTATAATTAAAGGAAGAACTATGAGTCCTAAACTTACGCTCATGTCTACGTGCCACCCGTTTCAGAGTCGCGCATTCACTGTCGAACCACGGAGACCGTTTCGACAGCAGACGACATGAGCGCAATTTTAAAGGTAAAATGATATCAAGAATTGAAGAAATAGAATCATTAAAATATGTAAGAAACTCATCAACATCAGTGAAACCATTAAAACTAAAATATTTAAAAAGTAGAGTAAATTTGTCCTTATTAAATTTTTTCCAGTTTCTGCTATACGTTTTGATAGTAGTATTATTAAGGTTATTATTCAGATTATATTTGAAGTTAATTAGATAGTGATCAGAAGAGTGAAATTTGGTGGTAGATATATCAGATATTTTAGAAAGTGAAGAAGTTATTAAAAAATCAATAGTATTTCCAGATGAATGGGTTTGAGTAGATATAATGGGTTTGAGTAGATATGAAAAGTTTAAAGATTAAAAAGTGTAGTTAAGGTCTAGTGGTGCTCTATTTCTTCTCAGAATTTGTGACATGTTAGTGTTATTTTGGTGGGATCTCTATGTTCTGTGTTGATATATGAAATGTTTCGTGAGATAAAGACCCGATGGCCATCCAGAGAAAATATCATTGTCCTATGGCATATTGAAAAATTCATTACCCCCCCTCCCACCAAAAAAACTCATCGATTTTCGAAAAATTGCGAGACCCTTTGGCGGATGCATGTTTTTGAACAATAATATGATTAATTTTTTTATTCTTCGAGTCCGATTATCCTACATCCCTTTTCTTTCTATGTTGGACAATTTGAATGACCGTCTCTTTCATTGGTGATTAATACAGAGGGCGTATCTATACTACTTGTTGTTTGTAGGATATTTATGGTTAACCTGGCTTCTATTCTTTCCCTGAATCATAAATTGAACATAACTCCAAAATAATTAATTATTTGACAAAAAACTCTTAAAAACCAATTCATTTTTTACTTATTTTATAACTTTTTATTTATTTTATAATTTTATTTATTTATTTTATAATTTTTTCAAATTTTATAATTATTTATTTATTTTATAATTATTTATTTATTTTATAATTATCTATTTATTTTCTAATTATCTATTTATTTTCTAATGATCTATTTATTTTATAATTATCTATTTATTTTATAATTATCTATTTATTTTATAATTATCTATTTATTTTATAATTATCTATTTATTTTATAATTATCTATTTATTTTATAATTATCTATTTATTTTATAATTATCTATTTATTTTGAAATTATCTATTTATTTTATAATTATCTATTTAGTTTATAATTATCTATTTATTTTATAATTATCTATTTATTTTATAATTATCTATTTATTTTATAATTATCTATTTATTTTATAATTATCTATTTATTTTATAATTATCTATTTATTTTATAATTATCTATTTATTTTATAATTATCTATTTATTTTATAAATATCTATTTATTTTATAATTATCTATTTATTTTATAATTATCTATTTGATTTATAATTATCTATTTATTTTATAATTATCTATTTATTTTATAATTATCTATTTATTTTATAATTATCTATTTATTTTATAATTATCTATTTATTTTATAATTATCTATTTATTTTATAATTATCTATTTATTTTATAATTATCTATTTATTTTATAATTATCTATTTATTTTATAATTATCTATTTATTTTATAATTATCTATTTATTTTATAATTATCTATTTATTTTATAATTATCTATTTATTTTATAATTATCTATTTATTTTATAATTATCTATTTATTTTATAATTATCTATTTATTTTATAATTATCTATTTATTTTATAATTATCTATTTATTTTAATTTTTAAAAATATTTTATACTTTTTTTTATATTTATAATTTTTAAATATTTTATAATTTTCTATTTATTTTATAATTTTCTATTTATTTTATAATTTTCTATTTATTTTATAATTTTCTATTTATTTTATAATTTTCTATTTATTTTATAATTTTCTATTTATTTCATAATTTTCTATTTATTTTATAATTTTCTATTTATTTTATAATTTTCTATTTATTTTATAATTTTCTATTTATTTTATAATTTTCTATTTATTTTATAATTTTCTATTTATTTTATAATTTTCTATTTATTTTATAATTTTCTATTTATTTTATAATTTTCTATTTATTTATAATTTTCTATGTATTTTATAATTTTTTAATATTTTATAATTTTTTAAATATTTTATAATTTTTTAAATATGTTATAGTTATTTGTTTATATTTTATAATTTAAAAAAATAATTTGCCATTTATTTTATCTTTTTAAATAAATTTATTTATTCAATATATAATTTTTTCATATTTTTTTATTTATTTGAAAAAATTATAGTTTTTTATTTTTTTCATTATTTAAAAAATAATAATTTATTATTTTATTTTAGCAAAATACCTATAAAAAATAAAGTCCGTTTTTAACTATTTTAAGGAGTGAATCGGTTGAGGGGTGAATCGGTTAAGGGGTGAATCGGTTAAGGGGTGAATCGGTTAAGGGGTGAATCGGTTAAGGGGTGAATCGACTGCATCCCATTATGCAACCCATAAGTTTCCCAACGTCGAGGCACATTTTTGTCACGACTTCGACATTTCAAAACCAAAAAAATGTATCCTGCAAAGCTTTAGTGACTGAAGCAGAAATAGAATATTGAATATAAATTACAATTAATTTTTTACTTTAATATTGTAATATTTATAATTTTAATGAAAAGGTAATTAGTAGTACCCATAAGTTTCCCAAATATTATATTATATATATAATTATCTATATTATTAAATAACAAGATGAAATATAAGCAAATTAGATACAATATACATAAAAACTAGTTTAATTTAAAGTTTTCACAATACTAGAAAAAAAACCTTAAAATATAAAAAAATGAGAACTCAATAAAAATTAAGCATAAAAAATCTTCGAAATAATTTAAAATCTAAATTGGTAGGCGCTTCATGGCGATGGCTTTTACGTCTTGTTGAGTTTCCGAATACGAAGTTAGTTTGGCATTATCTTGCCTAGAAAGTCTATCTGCAACGTCTGTGGCTGTGGTGTGTGCGTGATGCGGGTGTGAGGGAGTGCTTGTGAGAGATTTTGATTGGTTGGGTGTTGATAATGATGGCGTTTTATAAGTTTTCATAGTAGCAGCACATCCATGCTTCAATTTATAGATTTTATAATCATTCATGCTCTTGAGAATTAATCAATCTCTCAAAGCATTAATCCTCCATGCATGCATTCATCTTCCATTCAACCATTCTCAGTTCATCCATTCATTCACCATGCATGCATTTATTATCTATTCATTTATTCATCTTCTGTTCATTCATTCATCCTCTGTTCATTCATTCATCCTTCATCCATGAATTCATCCTCCATGCATGCATTCACCTGAGGCTTTTCCAACTGAACTCTCCTTTCGCAATCCGCTCCATATATCACCGTGTTTTCCGGAAGTCTGAGAATAAAAAACGAAATAAATTAACCCTAAATATTCGATCGCTTTTGAAATAACTCCATCAGCTAGTAAAAGAGCTGTAAATGGCCATGACGCCATTATGAAGGCCACCACATAATCAATCTTTCATTACACCCTCTCATGATAACCGTAATGATTAAAATCAAATAAAACTTAGAATAGGAACACAATAAGGATAATAATAAACAACTACAACAATAATAACAATAAATAATAATAATAATAACAGTTTATGTTCGATATCTAATCGATATCTAATAGAGATGAGAATCGAACCCAAACTTAATAGTTCGAGTTCGATTGAGGATATACAGATACTTACTTTTGACAATTACATTTTTTTAAACAAATGTTTTTAAAAATAAAATTTGCTTAAAATAAGTTTTGTTAAATATCATCATTGAACGTATGCCAATTAACTTAAAATTCAATAGAATGGTTGTTGTTCCAGATGCTTGTATATGTTTTTCGAACAATTAGTCTAATGAAACCCATAAATCAATCAACCACGATATTAAATTGATATCTTATAGAGATAAGAATCGAACCCAAACTTTATAGTTCGAGTTTGTTTGAGGATCTACAGACCTATCTACATAAATAAATAAAATTTCGGGTTTTTGGTATATATGAGATGCATTTCGGCCGAAACCGAAATTGAGCCGAAATTATATAAACAAATTTCGGCCGAAAGCGAAAAATTGCCGAAATTGTAAATTTTAATTCAGCCGAAATCGAAAAATTGCTGAAACAAAGAAAATTGACAATTTCTGGGCCGAAACCGAATTTCGGTCGGTCTCTACTTTGCGGTAAGTTCTTAATTCATAATAATTAACTAACAATTAAACAGCACAAAAGCTCGAGCATCAAAATCATATTTATTTTTGAAAATTTTGAAAAACGAGTCGAGATGACAAGTATGTCCCCGACCATCTCGCTCCGTACTGCTTAGTTACATATTGTCGTTTTTATTGGAATGTATGAAGTCAACTAAATTGACAACTATTAATGTTTACAGGTAGTAATTTAAATAAACTACTAATAAGTATTTTGTTCAAACGAAATATGTTACCTATTTCTGCAGCAGAGCTTAAAATTTAAGATATTCGTAATCTTGCCCGACGCATCATGTCTTATATCATCATTTTTTCACTCGTTAAGAGCATGAAACGAACACTACTTGTTCTCCTACCTCTCTTTCGTTGAATAATATTATGCAAACGCTGAAATCACTATTCTTGTTTTAGTTGTGAAGCTTTGATTGTTTTCCGCCGTAACGTTATAACTTTTAACCAGAGCTTATATAAACGTGCTCTTGTCTTGGCTTAATTATTGGTCAATTATTATAAATTAAGAAATTACGGCAAAGAATTACAGCTGTAAATGAAGGATAACTACGGATGTTTTCTGATTACTTCATTATTTTCATGATGTTACAATTTATTTAAGTAAATTTTATTTGATAATTTCAAAATGTAAAAACATTGTTATGATTCATTTAACTATGTAAAATATTTATAAAATTGAAATTATATACTTTTTTCAGTGTTGTTATCTCGCCCCAGTACTGGGACAAAATGACAAGTTAGTAGGGTTTGAGAAAAAGAAAATTATTCCATACTTATATTTATTTTTGAAAGTAAATGTTGCCATATTCATTACAACAAATTAATGTTCTAACATTACTGGAGAAAAAAGTCTTTGTTATTTAAAAATAACATGAAAAACGGCTTAACTCGTTAAGTAAGTCATCTTGCCCCGGTCTCCCTACCTAGTGTATAAGATGCAATGTTTCACGACTTATGTCGTGTGAGTGGCGCCTCAGTTGCGTGCTTTGGCGCATTATAAAGAGGCGTTATTAGAAAACAATTTTTTAAACGCAATTAATAAGATTTAATAAAACTTCTCATTCCAAACACAAAAACTCTTTCTCCACCAAAAAAAGCTAAAAAATAGTATAAAGATCCATATTTGAATTGCTTTTGAATGTGCGTGGGTGATGCAATTCCTCCACCATAATCAATGCCACATGCGCATCTAATAATTCACCCAATTTCAAGCTATTTTTTCACTTAAAAGTTTTATCTCAGACTAAATTTAGTTTTTTCATCTATTTACCATTATCAGGCGTGAATTCAAAGGGGAGGGGAGTGCATCTGAGGCACGTGCCCTCTATCCCTCTCCCAGAGCAAAAAAGTTTTTTTAAAAATGAAAATAAGACCATAAAATTTCTTGTTCCAAACATTTTTCCCTTTCCACAGCAGCTAAATAATGGTATAAAGAACCATCTTTTTCGTGTTTATAAAAGTGCGTGGGTGATGCAATTCCTCCACCAAACTCAATTCCACATGCGCATCTAATTGTGAGTGGGCAATGCAATTAGCTTTTATATTTTTGCAAAAAAACACAATTCAATGGTGTTTGATTGATTGATTGATATTGGTTTTAAAGTGGTGTAGCACAGTCAAATTGACTATGGCATTATCATTCTTACTGGATACTTCATTACCACGCGTTTCTAACAGGGTATAAAATACCCTTTACAAAATGAAATTTTAAGCAAATTTTATTTCTTTCATCCGATAACGATCATGGTCAAGTTAGTGCTTTTGTTTTGTCTCTTCCTTGTAGCTTCCATCGCTCAGTGTAAGTCTTTTTTCAAGTTAATTAAACAAATCCATTAGTAGCCGCGTAGCAATATAAATCGAAAAATATCAAAAATATTAATTAATGATTTTCTATTTAACTTCGTAACGGAGAAATCCTCATAAATAAACCTAAAAATTCAAAAACGCTCTAATTATATCACAAAAATTCACAGCAGGAGAAATAGATGAGAAGTGTTTTGAAGACGATAAGAAATTCTGCGATAGAATCATTGAGGGTCCTGAGAACTGCATGCACTACGAAAAGGTGTGTTCCGATTCTTGCCAAAGTTTGAAGTCTTCTGACCCAAGTGCGTTTTCCGAACTTCCAGTTTCAAGATGTGTTTATGATATTCACTTTTATCTGTTGATTGTTTTACTGAGATATTTGTCTTTGAGTATTGTTTTTAAGCATGTCTAGAAAAATTAATATTTAAATAGACCAAATAATAATTAACAACCATTTTATGTAAAGTGAAGAACATCCCTAAAAACTATTTCCAGATTGTCCATATGGCGACTACATGGACTGTGGACATGTTGATGAAAGTAAGTGTGCGAAAGATTATATGAAAATTTGGTGCTGCTTTTCTTGCTCGAAGTATTTAAAGCAGTGAAAAAGAAGTGAAGGAGACATTCTAAAGTTTATAAATAATATATTCAAAAATTGTTTGAAACTCCATTTATTGAATAAATCATTAAATATTAAATGGGAATAAAATAAACGAGTTCATTTTATCTTGATGGTTACTTGCTGTTATTCAGACATGAAACCTTAGTTTTTCGAAGTTTTAAAACGATTAAATTTGAAATTTCTGCATATGCAATATTTTAATTGACTTTTAGACGACTTTAATATAATTTTAAAAATAAGTTATTTCAGAAATAAAATAGACTTTTTTTATTTTTTCTATTTTTCCGTCAATCGTATATAACCATATATTAGCAACCCCAATCGACTTATGCTAATGAACAAAAGTGACGTTTTACAGTAAAATTATAGAAAAGTCTTAAAATTTAAGTTATGCGTTATTCTATCGAAATAAAAAAGCAAGTGCATGAAAGACAATTTTATTATCTTTTAAATGAGTATTTTATCAATAAATTATATATTATGTAAGCTTTCAAATAAAAGGATTTTCATCAAAATATCCCTTGAATCTAGCTTAACAGTAAAAGCTATAATTTAGCGACTTTTTATACGTACTTATTCATTTCAAACAAAAAAATTACGTATAATTTTGAATTATACATAATTAGATTAGTCTTTAAATAATCTATCATTATATTTTTCTTAAGTTGAATGAATATTAGGTGAGAAGCCAGAAAACTCGGGGCAAAGCTTTAAATTTAGTATTTCGGAAATCAAAAAAGATAGTTTTTACTTAAGAAAGTTATTGAAAAAGTATAAGTTATACTCAATAAAATTCTGTAAAAAAAGTTGTGAAAAAACATTTTTAAAGTATACGAAATAGATTTTAAAGTGTACATGCTTTCGACTTAACACAAAATTGTTAGGTTATTAAGTTAAAATAGGTATAACTTTTTTTTAAACAAACAAATTAAAATTTGAATAACGTATTTAAAATAGGTAAATCAAATTTTTACAGTTTGAGCGTTTCAATTAAAAAAAGTATATAATAATTAATAAGAATAAACTACTGTAAAGGTTGATTTCTTCCGTAAGTGAAGCTTTTAAAATGTTAATAACTTTGTCATTTTGAAAGATGTTATTCTTTTAACTTTTAATTCAGATTCCTTGTATCAAATTAAATAAAACTCGTAATTTTCAACAGTATAAGAAAAATAACAAAAGTTATGACAAAAAAACAATATTTCTGTTTTGTGAGGGGGCCGTGAATTGCTTATAGATTATGACGTAAAAATGGTACAAAAATGTGTTCTTTTTAAATTTTGAAAACTGGTATGACTTTTTTTAAACAAACAAATTAAAATTTGGTTAACGTATTTAAAATCAGTAAATCAAAATCTACAATTTGAGCGTTTCAATATTAAAAAATGAATAAGTTTTAAAAATCGATTGGGGTTGCTACATATATTTATAGTATAGATATAGGCCAGGGTTTCCCAACCGGTGGGGCCGGCCTCCCTTAGGGAGGCCAAATGATCTTTTAGGGGAGGCCAACTAAGGTGTTCTATTTACATGTATTTTATAAATTTATATAATTTTATAAAGTTTTGTTAAATCACAAAATTTTAATCATGCTAAAAACGATTTTTTGAATACTATATGAAAATTGTTTTTGCGTAACGGCTTTCCATATTGTATTTATTTGAATAATGATTTGCACATTTCTGTTTTCATAAATCCCTCATTTTCTTTTTGTCGCGTTTTTTGAGATACCCTGCATGAGTTTCTTTTTCAATAAAATTAATAAAATAAGACAATTAATTGAATAATTTAACTAAAAAATTTGGTCTGCTGTTACTGGTAATTTATATTTGTGATTTTTTAATTGTTTCAGTTCTTTTTAAAATATGTGTTTTTTTTCATTTTCAGTTTTCAATAATGTCGAAAAAACGTTGCTATGACGAAACCTACGTTGCGTTTGGATTCACGTCTATTACTGAAAAAGATGGCACTGAAAAGCCATAATGTTTCTTATGCGGAGCAGTATATTGTAATGATAGAATGAGACCAGCAAAGTTAAGCCACCACTTAGAAACCAAACATCTTGGAAATGTCAACGACAACCTGGATACCTTCAAACTGAAGCGAGCTAGATTTCAAGCCACTGGAACATTAAAAAATGTTGGATTTGCTCAACCAAAGAAACCACTTCCTGAGGCTTCTTACAAAGTTGCCTATTTGATTGCTAAAAAAAGAAAACCACATACAATTGGAGAAACCTTAACAAAACCCTGTGCGCTTGAAATGGTGGAGTTAATTCTTGGAAAAAAAGAAAGAAAACAGGTTGAAGAAATTCCACTTTCTAATAATGTTATTTGTTCCAAAATAGCAGATCTTTCAAATGATATCTTGGACCAAGTTATGTCAGAACTGAAAAGTAGTCCTTTTAATTTTTTTATGCAACTTGATGAAACCACAGATGTATCAATGTGTTGCCAGCTTTTAGTGTGTGTTCGTTATGTATGTAATTTTAAAATTTTAAAATTAAAAAAGAATTTTTATTTTGCCAACCACTTCAGACAACTAGTAAAGCTGCAGATGTTTTTCAAATTATTGCAATTTTCTTTGAAAGAAATGAATTTAGTTGGTTGACAAAATTACATTCAGTCTGTACTGATGGAGCACCAAGTATGTTGGGTAACAAATCTGGATTGGCTGCCTTAATCAAAGTTAATTCTCCACAGACACTTGTAACTCATTGCATGCTCCATCGCCATGCTCTAGCTGTGAAGACATTACCAGCAAAGCTTCAGTCTGTCATGTTTACAGCGATCAAAATAGTCAATTTTATACGATCAAGAGCAGTAAACCATCGTTTATTCTAAGTTTTATGCCAAGAACTTGGTTCTGAATACGATGTCTTGCTATATTACACAGAAGTCAGGTGGTTAAGCAAAGAAAAGGTATTTTCAAGACTAATGGACCTGAAAGATGAGGTGTCTTCATTTTTGCAAGAAAAAGAAAAAACGCTAGCAGGTGACTTTGAGAAGACTGATTTCATAGTTAATATGGCATATTTAGCTGATCTGTTCACACTCTTAAATGAATTTAATCTTTGTTTGCAAGGACCAGAAATGACAATAATTGACGCCAATGAAAAATTAGTAGGATTTTTAAATAAGCTTTCATTGTACAAAAGAAGAGTAGAAGCTGAAAACCTTGCAAATTTTCCATACCTAGCTGATGTTATAAGTAGCAGTGGAAACAAATCAATGCCTGTTGAAATAAAAAAAGAAATTATACAACATATCACAACTCTCCAACTATCATTTGAGCGTTATTTTGATACTAAAAATTTGGAAAATAGTCTTTGGATACGAAATCCGTTCATTATTGGCTTGGATATCGTTGCTGATGAAAAAGAAATAAAGGAAGATTTAATTGATCTTCGATCAAAAGAGTTGGTAAAAGCTGAATTCAATTCCAAAGGATTGGCAGAGTTTTGGTGCAGTCTGAAAGAAATATACCCAAATTTATTAAAAAAAGCCATGGCAGCTCTGATTCCATTTTCGACCACCTACTTATGTGAAAAAGGGTTTTCTACATTAGTATCTATCAAGACTAAAGATAGAAATAGATTGGATGCCTCGAATGATATGAGGGTATCTCTTTCTAATACAGAACCTCGATTTCATCTTCTCTGTGATGGAAAACAGCAACACACATCTCATTAAGCTTCAATAACACTCAATTGTGATTACCCAGTCCATCACCTTGTTCAGTCATCAAATGATAATCTTATAAAACTTCACTGGCTTCCTATAGATTTTCGAATATCCTTTAAAATAGCCATTACTAAATTTAAAATTCTTCAAACTTCAATACCGTCATATCTCAGCAAACTCATAACTAACAAAACATCAAACAAACAACTGCGTTCATCTTCATCTCTTCTCCTCAACCAAGAATCCACTACAAACAACATCTCAAAAAGAGCATTCCGTCACGCAGCTCCAACAACTCGGAATGCTCTTCCACCTGCACTTCGCAACATCAATCAATTTTCGACTTTCAAAGCCAAACTGAAAACTCATTATTTTAACTTAGCTTATCACTCATAATAATTACTCCATGCTACTCTTTGCTTTCCTTTTAATAACATTACTATAATAATTATTTTTATTTCTTTATTGCATACAAAAACGACAATTATTATTATTAATAACATTTTATAAATTAACAAACCTTACATAAACCTTATTATTATGAACAATGCTAATTTTAATTAAATCTTTCTGAATAAAAATTGTTATAACAAATTGATTTTTTCTCAATTATTGACGACGGGATTTGGGGAGGCCAAGTTACCATTAGGACTTTTTTAGGGAGGCCAACACTGAAAAAGGTTGGGAAACACTGATATAGGCTGTCGCATTTTTACATTACGCATGGGATTCACGCCGTTAGATAGCATAAATAGTGTCTGTTTCTCTAGCAATCTTTTTGGTAGTTTTTCTGAAATATAAATTGAAAATTCTTCACTTCCATGTGGATGGTTATGAAGCCAATTTTTTCCCGGATTACAAGGCTTTGAGCTTCTTTGTCATAAGCTACATATATGGACATCTTGCATCCACCACGCTTATTAATATTCATTTTAGTTCATCATTATTAACATAATTGAAACTTGAAGTTTTTTCGATACGAACTGGATGAGTATTCAATCGACAAAAATCATTAATGGATTTTTCTATAGTTTCAATATTTTAAAATATTCTCCATTTTTCCTAAATAGTCCTGGTAAGAATTCGGTTGTAATAACATTCCCAGATTGGCTTTATAGAACTCTAACTCTTCCAAAGAGCTTTGTGGGACCTGAGCCACCTTTTCATATCTTGTATCGCGTGCTTTATGCACTGGAAAGAGGGTATTTTCAAAAAGTTATTTTTAAATCCATTGGATGGTTCGATGTTGGATGTAACCAATTGAAATTGTTACTCTCTTTAGTGTGTTTTTGTTATTATCTTGTTATTATGGAGAGTTAGTGTTAAATCTAAGAAATTAATGCTGGTGTTATTCTGCGTATATTCCAGTATGATTTCTTTGAGGACATTGGCTGTTTTGTTTATTATTATATCAAGAGTATTTCTGTTACAGATAATTAAAAGTTCGTCGATATACCTTTTGTATAGTATAGGATTTGTTTTAAAAATTATGTTAGTACTGTAGTGATGATTGAATTTTTTATTGGTGGAGATAGTAATTTTTTGGCGGTATTTTCATGGTGGTGTGGGTAAGGTTTTGACCCAGACATTCATTTATTTAACTTATTGAATTTGTCTACATCAATCTCTCCAACAACCTCACCTTCTAATCTTCTTGCCAATGTTCAGAACTTTGATTTTAATTTTTCTTTGTTGCATTTTAATGCAAGAAGTCTATATAACAAATGGGAAGATTTTAATTTTTTGCTAAAGGAAATCAATCTAAAACTTTCTGTAATCGGTGTGTCAGAAATCTGGTTGGATGACCAGTTATCCCAACTTAGTTCAATCCCTGGTTATAAATTTGTAAGTAAAAATCGGAAAAATCGCATTGGAGGCGTGTAGGTTTTTTTATATCTAACAGACTTTATTACGTAGTAAGAGATGATCTTTGTCCAAACTTTATAATTTTTGATTGGCTTTGAATTGAAATAATTTCTGAAAATTCTCCAAATGTTCTCTTAATCATTGTTTATAGACCACCAAATACAGATCCATTATTTTTAAATGATGCACTCACAAAAACATTAAGAAATAAATCGCCAAAAATATTTTAATTTATATCCTTGGAGATTTTAATATTAATATATTAAATAGTGATTGTAATAATATATGAAATGATTTTACCAATTTGATATCATCATTCAACTTTATCCCACTCATCACTCACCCAACTAGAGTCACTTCATATTCCAGCACGCTTATCGACAATATATACACAAATAACCTACAACTACACAAGTCTAATGTTTTGTTAAATGAATTATCCGACCACTATCCTATCTGCACTTTTTCGAAACTACAATTTAAACAAACATCTTTCATCGCCCAAAATAATTTCGTATTTTCAAAAAAGAATATTCTCAAATTAAATTATTTTTTGTCTTCCCATGATTAGAACAAGGTTTTGTCTTTTGACGACATGGATTTTGTCGCAAAAAACTTCATCGAAACCATACAAAATGGTCTAACTACTCATTGTCAATATAAAACCAAACATAATACTTTCTTGCGTAAACAAGCTTGGCGGACAAAAGCTCTTTTAGTTTCTTTAAAACACAAAAACAAGTTGTATAAAAAATATATTAGTTCTCCAACTGACTTCAATAAAATTACTTATAATACTTATAGAAACTTATTTTATTCTCTTTGCAGAATTTCTAAAAACAAATACAATAATGAAGAATTCATTAAGCATAAACATAATATTAAGAAAACATGGGATTTAATAAAATACCATTTAAAAAATACAATAAAAAAATATTATTACATTAAAAGTTAACATTGAAATAATTACGGAAAAATCCGCTATCGCAACTATTTTTAATAGTCAGTTTGCTGCTCCTTCTGAAAACAAAATATTATTTTGCAAAATCATATTTAACTAATAGTCCACAAAATTCTTTTTTTTTCTCTTAGAAACAGATCTCATTGAAGTAAAGCTCTGTCATTAAAACCATTTCAAATACATCTAGCTGTGGCGATGACCAAATTTCTAACAAACTTTCAAAGAAAATTTCACTAAATATATTAATTCCACTTACACGTCTAATTAACGTATCTCTTAAAACCAGTTCATTTTCTTCTCTTTTTCAATTATCCAAAATTATTCAAATACATAAAAATGGTTTAGAAAATGATTCGAACAATTATAGACCCATATCACTATTATCTTCTATATCAAAAATTGGAGAAAAAATTGTTTTTAATCGACTTACTAATTTCATAAAAAACGAAAATATTCTATCACCTAGCCAATACGGTTTCACAAAAGGCAGTTCTACGGAACTAGCCATTTTGGATGTTGTGCAGCATGTTGCTAATGGTATTGATTCTCGCTTACACACATGAGGTATTTTCATTGATTTTTCAAAGACATTTGATACCATTAACTATTCTATGTTGCTTGATAAATTGTTTCACTATGGAATACGTGGAACATATCACAAATGGTTCTGTGAATATTTAAGAAATCGTTCCCAATCATAGAGAACGCCACGAGCAAAATATTGGGTGGGCCAACATGGCAAGTCGCTAATATGAATTTGGTTAATTAATAGCCTCGCTTTTAATGAGGGCCTAGAGCATTGTTCGTTTTTTCCCTATACCCTTCCCCTTTCAGTTTTTCAATTTTCAACACAATGGGCGACAGTTTAGTGAGTATATTTTAAGTAATTTGTTCAAAACTATAATTAAAATTGCGTGTGGCGTGTGGTATAATGATTCATATTCTATAAAATTGAGAAAATTCAAAATTTACTCAAAATTGAAAAGTCAGATGCCAAAAATATAATATTGAAAACCTTATGATTTATATTACATAAAATTTGAAAGAGTCACTCTCGAACATTCCATTAAAAAAATCAGAAATCACGAAAAATTTCCATATTGTTTTTTACGTAACTCATTTGCCACTGACACAATGTTAATACTGTCCATCAAGTCAAGGTGCACATTTGGCATCATGATTGAATTCAGTCTTTCCTGTCCCATTGTCGATCGTAATTGCGTTTTTATTCGTCGCAGCCCTGAGAACGAACGTTCACATGACGAAGTGGTGCTAGGAAGCATGACCAGGGTTGCCACTGTTGAATAAATGGTTTTGTGAGTGTCACGTCTCATATCGGCATCGTTAAACCAGGCAATAATCGCTGGAAAGTTATCTGCGATGTTGTTATGTGACAGAAGAGCGAGTTCACTTTTGAGATTGATGCGGTTGAGATGTGGGTGAAAACAAACGACTTTTTCCAACAGGTTTTCGTCTATCTGCGGGACCACCATAGCTGATCGAAGCAACTGTTCTAGCGTGCTGGCTGGTTTTAAAGATTGGTCGTCAAGACACCAGCTGATCGTGTTATATAGCGAATCTACAGCCTCGTAAGAGTGAGAACGCTGGAATGCTTTTATATCATCAAACTGAAACTGTTCACCGTCACCTGTGTCACTGGAGCCGAGACGTGCTCAGTGTATCCAAACTGACTTTGCACGTCTCTCAACATGTCGGTGCGTTTACCGGAATTGCGGATGAATGTCCAGTGTGCCGCTCCAAAACGGTACAGATTTTCCCGATTCTGCTGCCACCAGATTGAGACAGTGAGCCAGAAAATTGACGAAATGAGCATTTGGTGAGCATTCCTTCATCCGCTGAGCTACTCCAGAAATGGTTCCAGACATTGCACTGGCTCCGTCGTAACCTTGACCATGTAGTTCACTGAACGACAGTTGCCATCGTGTCATAACGTCAATCAGACATGCCGCCGGTATTTCCGCTTTCTGGCCAAAACCTTTTAGACTGTACAGTCCTAAAAACTCTTCTTGGGCTGCTAACATCACGTTTTTCCATCGCTCAACAATATATCATGTGGACAATCAATCAATCAATCACATGCATTTATATTGCGTTATTTATATATTCAGAAGCGCTTTTCAAATAAATCTGTTAAATAAAACGGTTTTCAGACCACTACTAATATATATATATATATATATATATATATCAATTTAAATATAAAAAAACAAACAATCAACCTCAATAATCCAATCTCACCCACACCACCATGACAAATACCGCCAAAAAATTACTCTCTCCACCAATTAAAAATGCAATCATTCCCACAGTACAAACACTCATACCACAGCACAACTCATACCACCTCATCCTCATAACCACAAAACACAATCATCATTCTTAATTTTCTGTCTTGCCACTGGTGCCGAGGCTGCGATAGAGGGTGAAGGAGAAGTCCTTGCCAACACTGGAACTACTGCTGCTATGGAAGGTTTTCTCCTTTATGTCGCAGCTCACTTGATTCCCTGCGGACACCTTGGTCTGCTGCGGCCATTCCTTGACAGATTCAAAAAAACCAACATTCGCACAAAAAACATTCTAATTAATTTAATGTAATTTTTATTTAGACTTAAGATTCTAATATTTTAATATACGTACCAAAAACCGTTTATTCCAAAAAGTTATTTGACCGGCTGCCAAAATGTCAACTTCGTTTATAATAATATCAGACGAGAGGACGTTTTCAACTTTTTTAATTGGTATTTTCATTGGTATTTTGAGTGGATTACGTGAAGAAACGCTTCATAGTTTAAACAATGTTTAAAATAGCAATTAATGAATTAAGGCTTCAACAATAAAATAAACCTTTCGCGAAACAAGACAAAAAACATAAAAGTCCGATAAAATTTAATTATTAAATTTTATTAAATTTTAATACATAAATTGTTGCTAGTCTTAGCTTCTTGTTAAAATTTAACTCTCCGCCGAGCGTCTATAGAACAATTATTCTACGTCAACATCAGTGATGGGCAAATAGTTAACAAAATTTTGGCATATATAAATATTAAAAATATATATATTAAAAAGTATATATACTTTTTTTAGTTACAGGATAAGTAAAAAACATTTAGTTTAGTTAAAAAATTAGTTTCTAATAAAATAGTTTAACATTTTTTATAAGTTAGAGCCTCGAATATTGTTGTACTTTAAAAAGTTTCCCAAATGATTATCACAGTTGATTTTTGGGTGGGCCAAATACATTGTGGCCCATTAGCTCTAAATATTGGGTGGGCCGTGGCCCACTCTGCTTCGCCCCCCATGTTCCCAATATGTATACATTGATGGTGTAACATCTAACACACTTAAGATTAACACTGGTGTACCGCAAGGATCTATTTTAGGACCTTTGTTATTTAACATTTATGTTAATGATCTAATGTATCTTTCTGAAATTGCCAAATTTGTCTTGCTTGCTGACGACACAACAATATTGCTCCAAGACACAAATGTTAATAATCTTATTTAAAAAACAAACACATTTTTTAATTTGTTACATCAATGGACAACTGACAACCAATTTAAAATCAACTATGCAAAAACATGAAGCATTCTTTTTGGCCCTAAAATAAAAACAAACATTATTAATTATATACTTACAATTGATTCTAACATTAAAGAGAAAGTCAATTATACAAAATTCTTAGGTATATATATAGCCAGGAATCTTTCTTGGAATGAACATATTACGTATATCTCGAAAATTTTTAAATTGAATTCAAAAGTTTATGCTTTATTTTATTTTTGAAGGTGGTCATATAAGCAATTACTTGCTTCTAACTTCTAACAATTAGTTGCTTTGCTTCCAAATAAAGCATTGTTTTGATTGAAAAAAAGTTGGATTAATGAAGTTTTTTGTTTTGATATTTTAATTGATTTATATATATATACATATATTGGTAGTGGTTTAAAAACCGTTTTATTTAAAAAATTTATTTGAAAAGTGCTTTTTAATTAGTAAAAAGCGTTATATAAATGCCTTTGCGTGATTGATTGATTGATATATATATATAGTAGATAAATATAGGTATATGTATATAAAAAAAATTATAATTTTAATGAAGAGGTAATTAGGAGTACCCATAAGTTTCCCAACGTCGAAGCACATTTTTTCACGACTCCCAAATTTCAAAACCAAAAAAATGTATCCTGCAAAGCTTTAGTGACTGAAGGAGAAATAGAATATTGAATATAAATTACAATTGACTTTTTGCGTTAATATTGTAATATATTATATTATATATATAATTATATAATATATTATTAAAAAAACAAGATGAAATATAAGCAAATTAGATACAATATACATAAAAAACCAGTTTAATTTAAAGTTTTCACAATACTAGAAAAAAAAACAAACTGAAAATATAAAAATCTTCGAAATAATTAAAAATCCAAATTAGCAGGCGCTTCATGGCGATGGCTTTTGCATCTATTGAGTTTCCGAATACGTAGGTAGTTTGGCATTATCTTGCCTAGAAAGTCTTTCTGCAACGTCTGTGGTGTGTGCATGATGGGTTTACTTTGGAAACCCTACTCATAATTTATGCAAATGAGATTAACGATTGACATAGACAAATTTCCTATGTTTAAATCGCTGTATGGTTATAAAACGGTATTGCTAACACGCAAAATAAAATACTTTAAATTTAAAAAAAAAATTTCTCCTATTAGTTTAGTTTAGAGAGTTAAAAACCACGCAGATCTTTTGACTTATTTTTATGTGAATAATTTTAATTTCAATGTGAACAGATTTGATATTACTGAGTAAAATTATTATTAATTACTCAAAAAAGTATTCATAAAAGAAGTAAAGAAGCCTTATTTTTTGTTCATTTAACGATATTACTCGCCTCAGATAGTTTGCCAAAATATATACCAGAGTTGACATTACTGAGTAAAATTATTATTAATTACTCAAAAAATTATTCGTAAAAGAAGTAAAGAAGCCTCATTTATTGTTCATTTTACGATATATCTCGCCTCAGAAAGTTTGCCGAAATCTAAAATAACATGGCCGCTTCTTGTTATTGTTAGAAACCAACAATCAGCTGATTCAAGAAATAAATAAACATTGCCATCAGCTGTTTTTTTATTGCTATGTCTATGCTTCCGAGTACAATTTCCAAAGTATCCCTGCATGATGCGGGTGTGAAGGAGTGCTCGTGAGAGATTTTGATTGGTTGGGTGTTGATAATGATGGCGTTTTATAAGTTTTCATAGTAGCAGCACATCCATGCTTCAATTTATAGACTTTATAATCATTCATGCTCTTGAGAATTAATCAATTTCTCAATGTATTAATCCTCCAAGCATGCACTCATACTCCATGCATTCATTCATCCTCGGTTTATTCATTCATCCTCCATACATGCATTCATCTTCCATTCATTCATTCATCCTCTGTTCATTCATTCATCCTCCATGCATGCATTCACCTGAGGCTTTTCCAACTGAACTCTCCTTTCGCAATCCGCTCCATAAATCACCGTGTTTTCCGGAAGTCTGAGAATAAAAATTGAAATAAATTAACCCTAAATATTCGATCGCTTTTGAAATAACTCCATCAGCTAGTAAAATAGCTGTAAATGGCCATGGCGCCATTATGAAGGCCACCAAATAATCAATCTTTCATTACACCCTCTCATGATAACCGTAATGATTAAAATCAAATAAAACTTAGAATAGGAACGAAATAAGAATAAAAATAAACAACTACAACAATAATAACAATAAATAATAATCATAATAACAGTTTATGTACGATATCTAATAGATATCTAAAAGAGATGAGAATCGAACCCAAACTTAATAGTTCGAGTTCGATTGAGGATATACAGATACTTACTTTTGACAATTACATTTTTGTATTTTAACAAATACATGTTTGTTAAAATAAAATTTGCTTAAAATAAGTTTTGTTAAATATCATCATTGAACGTATGCCAATTAACTTAAATTTCAAATACATGATGGTTGTTCCAGATGCTTGTATATGTTATTCGAACAATTAGTCTAATGACACCCATAAATCAATCAACCACGATATTTAATCGATATCTTATATAGATAAGAATCGAACACAAACTTAATATTTCGATTTTGTTTGAGGATCTACAGATCTATCAGATAAACTACACAAACAAACAAATAAATAAATAAAAAATAAATAAACAAAAAAATAAGAAATTAGATAAAAAAATTCGACCAAAACGAAAAATTGCCGAAATTGTAAATTTTGATTTGACCGAAACTGAAAAGTTGCCGAAACTAAAAAAAGTGACAATTTCTGCGCCGAATCTGAAACCGAACCGAATTTCGGTCGGTCTCTCCTTTGCGGTTTGTTCTTAATTACAATACAACGACGAGTATTATTAACGTGGCGTAAACCCGGACGGGCTTCAAGACTCATAATTAAACAGCACAAAAGCTCCAGCATCATAATCATATTTATTGTTGAAAATTTTTAAAAACGAGTCGTGATGACAAGTATGTCCCCGACCATCTCGCTCCGTACTGCTTAGTTACATATCTTCGTTTTTATTGGAATGTATGAAGTCAACTAAATTGACAACTATTAATGTTTACAGGGAGTAATTTAGATAAACTACAAATAAATATTTAGCCTATTTAAACGTGCTCTTGTCCTGGCTTAATTATTGCCTAATTATTATAAATTAAAAAATTGAGGCAAAGATTCAATGCTGTAAATGATAGATAATTACGGATGTATTCTGATTACTTCATCTTATTTTCATGATACAATTTATTTTATTTAATTAATTTTGATAATTTCAAAATGTAAAAACATTGTTATGATTTATTTAACGATGTAGAATAATTATAAAATTGAAATTTTATGCTTTTTTCAGTGTTGTTATCTTAAATAATAATAATAAAGGCGTATTTATAATGCGCCAAGGCAGGCAACTGAGGCGCCACTCACACGACATAAGTCGTGAAGCACCGCATCATATACACTAGGTATATGATAGCTCACGGTTGGCTGAACAGGGATTCGAACTGCGACTTTTAAGTTGCAGGTCCAACGACTTACCATCTAAGCCAACCCGCTCGCCGGTACTGGGACAAAATGACAATTTAGTAGGGTTTGAGAAAAAAAATTATTCCATACTTATATTATTTTCTTTTGAAAGTAAGTGTTGATATATATTATTTACTAAAAATGAATGTTCTAACAGTTGGGGGAAGGCGTACACAGTCGATCACTTTTTACAAAAATGTTTATAACTCAAAATTGTTAAAAGATACAATTTTAATAAAAGATTTATTTTATACATTTATCATTAAGACTTCATTTTCTACTTAATTCAATTATCTAGTTGAAATGGTTTTGAGTCTAATGTAGTTCAAAGAAGACTCTCGAAAATGATCGACTGGGTACGACCGGTGTACACAGTCGATCACATGGACGTACCCAGTCGATCATTACCACAAGTGCCACAATTTTAAGTTTTCGAAGCATCAAATTAAGTATTATAAGAAAATTGAATACTCAAATAAATTATTGCAATTGAATACTGATTTAGAAAACTTTTAACATTCAACTTTTTCTAGGAAACCTTCTCATGTAGACACAAGTTTTTCAACATTTATTCTCATGTTATAAATGAAAAAATATAGATGTTTCAAGTTATAGTTCAACAAATATTTTTCAATGACTGATAAATGAAAGTTTTTTTTAATGTTTCAAGTTTTAGTTCAACAAATGTTTTTCAATGACTGATAAACGAAAACATTTCTAATGTTTCAAGTTTTAGTTGTAAAAAATATAGATGTTTTTTTCAAAAGCTAAAATGAAAAAAAGTTTGTCAACAAAAAAAAAAGTCTCAAGATTTAGGCAGTTCCAATTTTATTTTTCCAATTAAACTTTTTTTATAATCAACTGCTTTAGGTGTTGCAATTCTTTTCCTTTTTATAATGGGGCTTTCCATATCTAACCTCCGTTGAACCGGAGTTATTTTAGAAGTTTTGTTTATTTTTTTTATTTTTTGAAAGTCGTTCAAGCAAATCTTCCTTTAACTCATTTCTAACAGGAGTATCGGTCAAAACTCTCGATTTTGCTTTTTTTCGACCTCCTTTTATTGTCTTCCGCTGTGTGGCTTTTGGGAAGGGTCGTATGTCTTCTGGAGATTTAATTATTTTTTGATCAGTGAGACCATTTGCATCCAGTCCTGGTTGTTCTAGATCGGGAAGATTTGGAGTCGCTGCTTCCGGTTGTGGTCGGTCAGTGACAAAAGCAGCTGAAAACTCTGCTTCATCAAAGTTATTGCTGTTGAATGGATATATTCCTGTAGAAAAAAGTATGACATAATTAATTTGAGAACATTCTTAAGAACTATAAATGTTATATTTATACACATCGATGACATTAATAATTCATTTGAAATCTATTTGAAAGTTGTACCTGTAGAAAAAAAGGTCGATTTTATATTTTTCTTTGAGAAGGCCAATGGGAAAGCAACATCAACAACTTCAGAAATATCATAAATACACATCGGGGTTGCTGGATGGGTATTCATCCAATCATTGCATGCTTGAGTGTAAAATTGCTTGAATGGACCATAAACTGCAACATCAAGTGGTTGCATGCGGTGGCTGCAGTGTGGAGGAAAAGTCAAAAGAACAATTCCATTATTCTTACAAAAGTCCAAGGAGTAGAGTGATATGTGGCTGTCATGGTTATCCAATAATAACAATACAGGTTTTTCAGTTGAACACTTGCAATGTTTTGCAAAGTGGGCCAGAAATTTCATAAACACTTCAGCTGTCATCCAGCCACTAGGGTTAGCGGCTCCACTTGTTCCTGGTGGGGCGTCCTTGATCATTCTGTCTTTGAAGTGGACTCTGGGGAAGACCATAAAAAGTGGAACAGTGTTTCCAACGACATTGGTCGTGCAGCACACTGTAACAATCTGTCCTCTTTCTGCTGACGTAACCCGCCCAACCTGACGATTCGCTTTGGCCGCTATCACTCTTACATTTGTTTTTTTTGTACTGTCGTACACCCCGTCTCATCACAGTTGTATATGTCTTGGGGTTCAAAGTTGTAGCGTTTATAAACAGAATCTAAGTTATTATAAAACTGTAGCACATTATGATGGTTGAAACTTGTCGCTCTGGAGAGGCTGGTCCCTTCCGGTTTACGTAGAGATAAATCTGTGTGTCTGTGCATGAATTGGATATACCAGTCTTTTCCTGCAGTTTCGTTTGCATCCCAAGATGGTGGATGTTTTACATGGTTTTGTACAGAAAACTCAAAAGCTAACTTTCTGGCCTCTTTTCTTGATAACCCATAATGATATTCACTAGTTTTAACTAAATAATTACGGATTAAAGTCTCTTGGTCAACAGAGAAAACCTTTCTTACACTGTAGTTGGCCTCAAACTCCATGTTTTCCAACCCAACATCTTTGGCTTTTTTTAGATAAGAATAAAAAGTAGCATATGGTATATTATGAAGTTTAGATGATCCTTTAACTGTGTTTATATTGTTCAGAACAGTTGCGACAGCCTGTTTCATAGATTCTGATAAGACTTTCCCTTTTTTTCTTTCAACAGCTACTTTTCTACCCATTTCAAATGAATGAAAATAAATGATATAACTCAAAAGATTAACCATAAACTTGTAAAAACCAACTACGAGAACTATTCAAAAACGATATTAAACTAATATTTTATTAAGAAGCGCTGCACAAATAAATTAAATTTTTTCACATAAGATTTTTATTTAACAAATAACAACTGCAAAAAGCTTAAAAAAATACTTTTTATATAATTTAAAAAAATTATTTGATAAGAAAGCTATCAATGATCCACTGAGTACGAACATACGATGATCGATTGTGTGCGCCTATGCCTATGATTGGTATAATGGCTAGAACTTTCATGATTATTTTTTAACAAAAAATATAATAGATACACACGATAAAATATAGAATTATATATCAATAATGCAAAATAGGACTTTTCAAATGTGCTTACTTTATGCACAGCGTGGTTCGTTAGATGATGTAAAATATTTACTTTTTAGCCCTTGAAATGGATAAATACCCTTATTTTTTTTATCCGCAAAAAGATTATGTCAAAATTACGATATATAATGAGGTCACCTATATTGTCGTCCAAGTGACACATCATATTTGAAAAAATATAAATGTCTTCGATAAAAAACGCAATGATCGACTGTGTACGCTGATCGACTGTGTACGCCTTCCCCCTACTGGAGATATAATTTGTGTTATTTAAAAATAAATTAAAAAACGGAATAAATCGTTAACTAAGTCATCTTGCCCCGGTCTCCCTACCTAGTGTGTAAGATGCAATGTTTCACGACTTATGTCGTGTGAGTGGCGCCTCAGTTGCGTGCTTTGGCGCATTATAAAGAGGCTTTATTAAAAAACAATTTTTTAAACGCAACTAATAAGATTTAATAAAACTTCTAATTCCTAACACAAAAACTTTTCCCCTCACAGCAGCTAAAAAATGGTATAAAGATCCATATTTGAGGTGCTTTTGAAAGTGCGTGGGTGATGCAATTCCTCCACCATAATCAATGCCACATGCGCATCTAATAATTCACACAATTTCAAGCTATTTTTTCACTCAAAAGTTTTATCTTAGACTAAATTTAGTTTTTTCATCTATTTACGATTATCAGGCGTGAATTCAAAGGGGAGGGGAGTGCATCTGAGGCACGTGCCCTCTATCCCTTCCCCAGAGCAAAAAAGTTTTTTTTTGAATGAAAATAAAACAATACAATTTCTTGTTCCAAACATTTTTCCCTTTCCACAGCAGCTAAATAATGGTATAAAGAACCATCTTTTTCGTGTTTATAAAAGTGCGTAGGTGATGCAATTCCTCCACCAAACTCAATTCCACATGCGCATCTAATTACGAGTGGGCAATGCAATTAGCTTTTATATTTTTGCAAAAAAACACTATTTAATGGTGTTTGATTAATTGATTGATATTGGTTTTAAAGTGGTGTAGCACAGTCAAACTGACTATGGCATTATCATTCTTACTGGATACTTCATTACCACGCGTTTCTAACAGGGTATAAAATACCCTTCACAAAATGAAATTTTAAGAAAATTTTATTTCTTTCATCCGATAACGATCATGGTCAAGTTAGTGCTTTTGTTTTGTCTCTTCCTTGTAGCTTCCATCGCTCAGTGTAAGTCTTATTTCAAGTTAATAAAACCAATCCATTAGCAGCCGCGTAGCAATATAAATCGAAAATTGTCAAAAATATTAATTAATGATTTTTTATTTAACTTCGTACCGGAGAGATTCTCATAAATAAACCTAAAAATTCAAAAAACGCTCTAAAATTCACAGCAGGATTAGATGAGAAGTGTTTTGAAGACCAGTTAGAAAACTGCGATGATCTCATTTACATGCCTGCCCTCTGCTTTCGCTACAAAGATGAGTGTTTAGATACTTGCCAAAGTTTGAAGTCTTCTGACCCAAGTGCGTTTTCCGAACTTCCAGTTTCAAGATGTGTTTATGATATTCTCTTTTATCTGTTGATTGTTTTACTGAGATATTTGTCTTTGAGTATTGTTTTTAAGCATGTCTAGAAAAATTAATATTTAAATAGACCAAATAATAATTAACAACCATTTTATGTAAAGTGAAGAACATCCCTAAAAATCATTTCCAGATTGTCCATATGGCGACCGCATGAACTGTGGACATGTTGATAAAAAAAAGTGTGCGAAAGATTATATGAAAGATTGGTGCTGCTTTTCTTGCTCGAAGTATTTAAAGCAGTGAAGAAGATGTGAAGGAGACATTCATCTAAAGTTTATAAATATTAAATTCAAGAATTGTTTGAAATTTCATTTATTGAATAAATAATTAAAAATTAAGTGGGAATAAAATAAATGAATTCATTTTATCTTGATCGTTACTTGCTGTTATTCAGACATGAAACCTTAGTTTTTCGAAGTTTAAAAACGATTAAATTTGAAATTTCTGTACATACAATATTTTAATTGATTTTTAGACGACTTTAATATAATTTTAAAAATAAGTTATTTCAGAAATAAAATAGAAGTTATTGATTTATTTTATTTTTCCGTCAATCGTATATAACCATCATGGGCGGCGATCCTGGCCCCAGGACTTTTTATGGTGAGGGGATCCACCTTAATAGGGACCCTCCCACATTTTTCCCATTTTGTATTCAAAAATTTATATTTGGATATGAGCATAATCGTCAAACATGGCATAAAAGTGAATGTTTATACAGTAATACATTGTGAGTATGTGAAGTTATAGTGATAGCTGTCTAAAACAAAAATATTCTTTTCTAACTTAAATACTCCTTTACCTAGTTTTTTTTATCACTATGGCGTAGGCAAGAATCCTGAGGGGGCTCTGGGGTCCACCTTTACAAGAACCCTCTCACTCTTTAAGAATACACATTTCTCAACTCTAATTTTTATACGAGCCTAATCGTCAACCATGGCATAACAAAATGCAAATACAGTAATACATTGTGAGTATGTATGGGCAGCGATGCTAGGGGGGTCCTGGGGTCCATCTTAACATGGACCCCTCTCAGTTTTTTCAAATACAATAATTTCTCAACTCCTATCTTAATACAAGCATAATCGTCAACCATAGCATGAAACATAATTTTTATTTAGTAATAAATTTTTTCAATTTTCGCAAGCGGACATTCAGAACGTTTTTCAGAAAATATCGGTTCACTTTTTGCAAGCAGACAGATTTTATTTAAAAAATCTTTCATATTGTGCTACTTATTTTGCATGGGTGATATTCATAGGGGGATTCTGAGGTCCACTTCAATATTGACCCTTTCTATTTTTTAGATGAACCAAGGTTAATGAATTTCAAAAGGCTTCGAACATTAACTAAAGTTGTGTTTAAATCAAACTACAAGTTTTATATCAAATAACTGCCAAAAAAAGAAATGCTGAGGCTTTTAGCTCATTCTATCGTTAGAAACACAGTGTGCACTGTTAATGCCGAATCAAGCCAGTTTGGTGTTGTGGTTGACGGCACACAAGACTGCAATGGCTTAGAGCAGGAATCGACATGCATTCGTTTTTTTGATGAAGCTCTGAATGTCAATGAAAAGTTTATTGGTTTATTCAGCCCACCAGATACGATCGGAAAAACATTATCTGCTGTAGTAAAAAATTTTCTGATCAGAATTATGCTACTTATAAAAAAACTAAGAGCTCAGACTTATGACGGCGCTGTTATAATAAACCACCAATATAATGGTTGTGAAGCTATTATCAGCAATGAGCATCCGCTTGCATTGTTTTTCCACTATTCTGCACACTGTTCTGTGCAAATCTTGTTGCCCAGCACACAGCGGCCGCAAATCCCTTTGTGAGCAATTCACTTCAGTTTGTCCAAGAGTTAGGTGCTTTTTAAAATCGTTCAGGGAAGGTCAAGAAGCAGTTTAGTGATGCTTTAGTGTCTCTTATAATTGCCTTTCTTGATGAGCCACTGAATAAAAAGTAAGTTATAAAACTTCTTTGTCCTACAAGATGACTGACCAGAGTTTCTACAGTGTCTTCTGTGCTTAAACATTATGAAGTGGTACTTGTTAGCTTGGAATCATTTGCTTCCAGTGGTACTGCTGATGAAACAGCTGAAAGGTTTGAGGCTTTTTTTCAACAGGGCACTACTGCACTGGCCCTCAAGGAGTTGTTTTGGTGTTTTCACTTCTGGAACAGTTAAACAAGTCGTTGCAATCAGCAAGGTCAGTAGAATGGTTGCAGCAACTGATTCAGTTGTGCAAGAACTGCGTCGCCTACGATCAGATGAACAGTTTAACTCCATTTTCAGAGATGTCAACAGAATGGTTTTGGCATTTGATCTCGAGCCGATTGCTCTACCTCGGGTGCGAAAGCCGCCACAAAAGTATTGTGGGCTGGGCCCAGCTTATGTAGCAACAACACCAGAGGAACATTATCGAACAGCATATTACGCTGTCATAGACATGCAACTCACAGAAAGGTTCAATCGAGATGCTCCTGGTTTGCGTTCATATTTGCAGCTGGAGACAATGTTGCTAACTGGAGAAGTGAACGATTATATTTGGAAGCAGTATCGTGAGTTAAATGAAACTGGTCTTTGTTCACAGTTAGCTATGTTTAAAGACCAGAATGAATACAGAAATTTTGCAAAAACGCAAAAAAGAATGCAATCTATGATCACGGAAGCCAGACATGTTTCCTTAGGTTGAAAGATTGATCATGTGTCCAATAACGTCATGTACTGCAGAAAGATCTTTTAGTGCATGCGGCGTCTTAAGACTTGGTTGCGTGCACCTATGACACAGCCTCGCTTGAATTCACTGGCCGTTTGTCATTGACATCAGGATATACTTGACAGTCTGGATTTGAAAAGACTAGCAGAAGAATTCGCTAGTTGGTCAGACATTCGAAGAGGTCTTTTTTGAAATTGGAGTAAACGAGCTGTGGGGAGAAGGCAGGAGGACAAGCAGAGAGGGTATTTTATGTTATCTAAATGGCCCACAGTGTATATTTAGATTCTTAAAAAAACCGTGGACCAAAAGAATCTCCCAATGTATATTTGTTCATAACTTTGGCAAATTTAAATCCATTTGTACTTTTTTAAAACTATTTCACTCAGAAATGATTCGAAAACAAGATGTTATAAAATTTATTTGATGGGTTGATGGCTAGTTGTAATTGAATTTATATAGATGAAAAATTATAAAAGGGACTAAAATCGCTACTGTTTTTCTTCAAATCCCTCATAGTGGCAATAGAAAAGTATTTATATTGAGTATCAAACTTTTTTTCAATGATTGGCGATACAAATATTAATAGTTGATACAAAAGAGTAAGCACTACAGCAAACAATAATAAATAGTATCGCTTGTACTGTATTGGCCGATACCGGTTCTTTGATTCCAGCCCTGGAAAGGACCCCCTCAAGATTTTCCGCAGATCGCCGCCCCTGAACTTCATGGCGATGGCTTTTGCGTCTTGTTGAGTTTCCGAATACGTAGGTAGTTTGGCATTATCTTGGCTAGAAAGTCTATCTGCAACGTCTGTGGCTGTGGTGTGTGCGTGATGCGGGTGTGAAGGAGTGCTCGTGAGAGATTTTGATTGGTTGGGTGTTGATAATGATGGCGTTTTATAAGTTTTCATAGTAGCAGCACACCCATGCTTCAATTTATAGATTTTATAAACATTCATGTTTTTGAGAATTAATCAATCTCTCAATGCATTCATCCTCCATGCATGCATTAATCCTCCATTCATTCATTCATCCTCCATGCATGCATTCATCTTCCATTCATTCATTCATCCTCTGTACATAGGTCCTAATCCTAGTGACTAGGACCTAGTCTTATTCGAATCGGGACATTTGTGTTAACGTCATGGTGTGCATGATATAAAATAATAATATAGTTTTACGAAAAATAAACATTAGAGCCCAATATTTAACATTTATCTTTTCTTTACCCATGAAATGTATTCAGAAAAAAAATAAAATTATATTACTCACTTGTTGCTAAATTAATCGCGATGATCAGCGAGACGCTAAAATCAGAACAGAAATTGTTGGAATGAACAAAATAGCCAAAAACTCATATAAATTGAGTATTTTTAACCCATTTTAACGCAATACTCAAAGGAATTAAATTTTTTAAAATAATTTTATTAAAAAACTGATTCTTAAAAATAAAATAAAAAAATTAGTCTGAAATATTTTATACAAAAAAAGTTATGATAAAAATATAAAATGTCCTTAAAAAAAGACACTATGCGTTGCTACTGGCGGTAATCACGATTTGTGGTAGATTCTGAAGCACTCCAAATGTAAAGCTACATTACATTTAAGGCCTTTCTTTTGCATTTTCTTTCCACATTGCTTGCATCTTTTTTGGCCATCTTCAATTTTACCAATAAAATGATCTTTTCCATCGTATCGGACATCTGCAATCACGCTTTTAGCTAAATTCATGGATCCTTTTTTTTCTTTTTTGATCTGTTTAAAACCATATGAAAAAATTATAAATATTTCAGTTTAACATGAATAATAATAAAAACTCACATCAATTTGGCCTAGATTTGATTTCACAACCTGACGTCTAAACTGCACACATGTGAATTTTTTATTTTTATTATATTTTTTTAAAATGCACCAGGCATTGTGGACAGAGGCATCAATTAAAAAACCGAATAAAGGCCACCACCACTTTTTTAGCCTTATATTTATTCTAACATTTTCAATATTTTTATCCATTTGGTCCGTTCCACCCATGTAATGATTATATCGGTTTATAAGGAAAGGCTGTGGAATTTGGACATGTTTTTTTTGAGATGCTGACCATCTCTTCACCTCTTTTATAGGCTCCGCTCCATGATTACTTGAAAGTAAAGTAACAACGCTATTATCATTCCACCTTACCACAATGATATTTGATTCTTCATCCAATAAATAGTCATATTCTCCTCTTGGCTTTTTTTTAATTATTTCCACATCTTGGATTGGACATTTTTCTATCCGGTTTTTTCTAACTGCGCCAGTTGCAAATATATGTTTATTTTTTAAATGTTTAATCAACCTAAAAGAGGTGAAGAAATTAAAAAAAAATAAATCAAATGGAGTGTCTTTTGGTAAGCATTTTATTAGTTTAGATACCACCGATCCACCAAGGCCTATTCGCTATTGAACTCTTCCGAGGCTCCTTGATACGGGTAACAGTTTACCAAATACCCAAGCCTATTATTTAGGCACCAAACTTTATGTCCAAACCTTATGGGTTTTCCTCTGATAAACTGTTTTGATGAATGTCTTCCATAATATAGCACCATTGGTTCATCAATCGCCAAATGACATTCTTTGGGCCAAAATTTGAGAAATCTTTCATTCATAGCATCAAATAATGAACGCACTTTGACCATCTTGTCTAAATGAAAAGAAATCATTGTCATCTTCCTACTTCCTACTAAGGACTTCATGAAGAGCGAATCTGAAAATAATTGTTTGTACCATCAGTATTACTGCATAGTGTCCTTAAAAAACAGTTTTTGGAAATAATATTACATGTAAAATGAAATTTGTTTTAAAATAAGATATAAGAATGAATAACAATCAATCATTCATTCATGAATAACAATAAAATAATATTATACATTACGAATGGTAGACATATAAAAGTATAACTAACCTTTTTTCATGAGCCATGACAAAAACACAAGAAATTGAGTTATCGCCTTGAAAAATCAGAATATCGAAGCAATCTATCAATTTCAAATCACAAATTTTTTTTAAACAAAGACTTCAGTTTATATAGGACTGGATTAGTTGCAAAGATAATAAGTATAATCAAGATAACTATTATAACTATTGACTTTTCAGCTGCTTTTGATACTGTCGACCATACTCTTTTATTAAATTTTTTAGATTCTTCCTTTAATATTTCTGGTTCCTCTCTTATCTGGCTTAAATCCTACCTTTCTGAGCGAACTTCCTATGTATCAATTGAATCTTCTCGTTCTTCTTCTGTTTCTTTATCTTATGGTGTTCCACAGGGCTCAATCCTTGGTCCCTTACTTTTTATTCTTTATACTTCGGAACTTCCTAATATTATTTCATCATCTTCTTTAAACAGTCAAATGTATGCTGACGACTCCTATATTTATACATCTTTCACTGACTCTTCTCTTGACCTCACTATTAATAAAATAACTCTCTGTCTTCAATCTATAATCTCTTGGGCTTCTTCTATGTTTCTCAAACTTTATCCGGACAAATTTGAACTCATATATTTCAATAAAAAATCAAAGTCTTTACTATCTCTTCCTTCTTTAGTTTTGCCTCCCCCCTCTTCACTCTCTCTAAACCCTTCCTCTTCCATTCGTAGCCTTGGTTTTGTTTTTGATTCTAACTTGTCTTTAGCTCCTCAAATTCTATCTGTCTCTAAATCTTGCTACTTCCACATTCGTCGTATTAAACAGCTTCTTCCTTTTCTCGATGATCCTACCTTGCAACTTCTTGTATCTTCTCTAGTTCTCTCCAGGATTGATTATTGCAACTCTCTTTACTATGGTCTCCCTGATACTACTTTAGCTCCTCTAAATAAAACCTTTTATTGTGCTGCTCGTCTTGTTGCTCGTGCTCCTAAGTTTTCTCACATTTCTCATTATCTTCGTTTGTTACATTGGTTACCTTTGAGATCTAGAGTGACTTTTAAAATGTTTAAATATGTTTAAAATCCATAACTGTAATGCTCCAATTTACCTTAAAAATCTAATTAAACAACCCCCTAAATATGGTCTAAGATCATCTACCTTTAATCGTTCTTTTTTTAACAATGATTTTTCAGCAAACTTCTAAGTATGGAAATCTTTATTTCATCGATACTCCGTACTTAAAATAAGTATTAAATGCAATATAAATGTGTAACGAAGCCACCATTGCCAATGTCGAAATCTCCAACACTACATTTGAAGTTGTTATGGTGAGTCCAAAGATTAGGGAGATTAGAAAAAATGGGTGATGATGAAAACTTTTCAGATGAAATCAAAATGATCAGTTATATTATTTTAATTTTATAAATTAATACTTTGAATTTGAATGATTAATTTCCAAATGATTGCTCAGTTGATCATTTCGACGAAAGAAAAGATGCCCATTGATCTCATTCATATGACAGCATGTCTGTTGCCTCCCCAGTATGAAAGAATAATAGGAAAAAAGTTTGGGATAGAAAATAAATAAATACCAAGACTTTCATTAGAGAAAATTTAATTCTATTTTGTACAGCCAGACCAAGCTGCAGTGCCGTTGAGATAAAAAACAAATGATGGTTATTTAGACCTATTATGTTTGTTTTTATAACGTAAAAATTATAATAAAATTATTATACTAACAAATTATACGAATGATTTTATATTTGCAGTTGTGGAGAATAAGAATGTTGTCAAGAAACATATTTCTATCATTATTGAAGAATTAATAATAATGAACGAAGAAAAAAAATTCAGAAGAGGATGAATTGTACAAATATTCACAATTACGTCCCAAAAAAATCGAAGATTATAAAGATGTTTTATTTTATTGCCATCAGCAGTTTTTATATTGCTCTGTCTATGCTTCCGAGTACGATTTCCAAAGTATCCCGAATAAATCAAACCGGATTGAGCTAACTAAAACATGAATCTAAATATTTATATTTGTAAAATAAATTTAAGACGTTTTTAGCTTGTTTTCAATTTTTAAATAGCTAGAAAGTATAACATCGTAGTATTTATTATGAATATTTTAGATGGATAATATTTTTACATTTTTTATTTATTTCTTTTTTTTTCTTTTTTTTTATTACTATTTTATTTTTTTATAACCATTATAGAGATCAAAAGATCTGCGTGGTTTCAACTCCCTAAACTAACTAAATATCCAGTCTTGGATACGATTTTCCATTCTTTGTAAAAACAAGTAAGTCACTGCAAATCGTAAGTCTGTAATCGATTCGTGATTAACCCATATGTATAGATATATGTTTATATATAATGACGCGCTGTCTCAGGAAATCATTTGACCGATGTTCCGATGCTTTTCCCGCAATTTTCAAACGAGTTTTTAATTATAAGAAATAATATTTTTTCCAACTTTTAATTATTCAAAAAACTTATTTGAAAGGGATTCAATAATGTCACCCTGTGTTTTAACGGATGAATTATTTACAGATGAATTATAAGAAATTATTGAGTCTGTTGAGGATTTGAAAATAATGAAACAGACAAACCTGCATTTTTAGCAAACGCCTGAAATAATAATCCATTGAAACTGGACAAATATAATTCAAAACATTAAAAATAGATTGAGATTTACAAAATGTTAAGCTATAGACATAATGTGAAACGAACAGGGGCCATATTCACAAAGGTCGTTTAGTTTCCCTGCTTAAACTTTCTTAAAAACGTTGTTCGCTGTATGAGTAGCTTCAGTTGTTAGATGTTTCAACAATTTACTTTTTGAAGATAAAATCTTTTCTTTTGGGAAAAACTAATTTATCTTTCTTTTTAATTAGTTTATTGTTTTGAGAAGAATCACGTGGAAACATTTATGCTTTGTACAAATCTTTTTCTTCAATTTTTACTCGTAAAAATCTTTCCTGGCGTTCCTGGAAAGTGTATTTTAATAATAAACATATATTTCAACTCTTTTTTATTTAATTATAACTGATTTTTGAGAGGTTTCAGAAAGATTTGTTTTTATGAAAAACGCTACTACAAAAATAATCGTTCCAAGATAACGAACCTTCATCTCCCAGGTGTAGAGAAACACACATTGGATCTTATTTTCCTATACCTTTTTCATAATCGTCACCGCTTGCACTTTCTTTCTTCTTAGCCAGCATGCCTTCCGACGCTGAAGCACTCAGTGAGTAGGTGCGAAGAACTACTAGTGCTGAAGTTTTCTTGGCGGTCTCAGGTTCGTTGGAGTCATCGCTCAAGATTTCTTCTTTTATCAATATTGGAGTTCCAGCCTCCCCATAACTGATCTCATCACTGAAAGAGGGCTTAGCTTTTTTATTGACGGGTTTGGTGCTTGATAAGCGAGCTTTAAAAGCAGACTTTGAAGTTTTTTTGTTTTTCTTTTTTGCATCATAATCGTCACTGCTGTCCTCACTTGAAATCTTATTTTTCTTAGCTCGTGAACCTTTTTGAGTTGAAGAAGTGCGAATGAGTAGTGGAGTTTTCTTGGCGGGCTCATGCTCGCTTGAGTCATCACTCATCATTTCTTCTCTCGTCAATATTTTCGACTTGTTCCTTGCTGGTTGAACTCTAGTTTTTATCGCTATTGGAGTTCCAGATATGGCCTCGTCCCAACTGAAATCATCACTCGAAGCTGTAACCGCTTTTTTAGTGACAGGTTTGGTGGTTGTTGAGCGAACTTTAGAGGCAGACTTTGGAGTTTGTTTGCTGGTCTTTTTGGCATCGTCGTCACTCTCTTGCTTTTTAGCTTGTTTAGTTCTTGAAGCTGAAGTAGTCAGCTTTGCTCTTGCTGGAGTTTTCTTGGCAGGCTCATAGTCGCTTGAATCCACCCTGCTCGACGAGTGTTGTTTTTTCGCTCGTTTAGAAGTTGCTTTACCTGCTTTTTGTGTCTTTATAACTGATAGCGAAGTAGTTTTAGCTGCTTTTGTTTTTCTAGACTTGGGCTGATCCTCACTGGAGTCGTCACTGCTGGATGATTGCTGCTTCAAGAGGTCTCGCTTCTTGGCAGGTGGTTTAGTGGCAGATGCAGTTGTGGCATTCTTAGTGGGAGGAGCTTCATCCAAACTACTGTCCAGTGACGACTCAGCCCTCCTTGCGACTGCTGGCTTCACTCGATGAAGCTTCGAAGCACCTTCGTCACTCGAAGCCTCACTGCTGGATGAAACATGTTGTCCTCTCAGTCTTCTCAACAATGTCCGCTTGGCTGATTCTGCCACTTCAGGCAGACGCATGGCATTTGTAACTATTTCATTGAAACTAGAATCAACACTACTTAATTTTTGTTTTTTTTCCAACTTTGTTGCTTCTTCTAATAGCTTTTTTATCGTTTTAGTTTCTTTCGGGGGTTTAGTCGTGGCCTTTTCTTCACTGGAATCATCGCTAGAAGGCTCAAGAATTTTATTCAAAGACTTGTTGCTTGCTGCAGGAACTTTCGAAAAAGACGTTTGATTTCGTTTCTTTGCCTTTTTCGCATAATCTTCATCACTGCTGTCATCACTGCTTGATTCTTGTCTTCTCGCTGATTGAGGAGTTGCTTTTTTAAGTGTGTGTGTCTTTTTAGCTGAAAGTGAATTATTTTTAGCTGCTTGTGTTGCTTTAGACTTGGTCTCAGCACCACTCGAATCATCACTAGAACTTTCTTTCCTCTCAGCCGAAGCAGTTTTTAGTGCCGAAGGAGTATGAAGAACTGCGTTTGCTCCAGCTTTTCCGAGAGCCTCTTCCTCACTGGAGTCGTCACTGCTGGATGATTGCTGCTTCAAGAGGTCTCGCTTCTTGGCAGGTGGTTTAGTGGCAGATGCAGTTGTGGCCTTCTTAGCGGGAAGAGCCTCCTCCAAACTACTGTCCATCGACGACTCAGCCCTCCTTCCGGCTGCTGCTTTAGCCGAATGAAGCTTTAGAAGGCCTGTCTTAGCCTTGGCAGCATCTTCATCGCTGGAGTCCTCACTGCTGGATGAATCAGGCGGTCCTCTCAGTCTCCTAGGCAGCGACAGCTTGGTGAATTTATTTCTTTCGTCTAGGCTGGAGTCATCACTCCTTGAACACCCTCTCTTGCCTTTGAATGAAGCCATGGCAGCCAATTCACCATCACTTGACTCATCACTGCTCGATGATTGCTGCCTCTTGGAGTCTCGGTTCATGAATGTTGTTTCTCCTCCCACAAAAGATGTGGTCTTGTTAGTTGATCCCTCTAAACTGCAATCCTTACTGATTAAATGGTTTTCATTAGCTTGAAAGGGATCTATGACAACTGCTTCATTACCTTTGAAGTTATTACTGCCGAATGATTGTTGGCCTTTGTGGGTGGTTTGTTCTTTGGCAGGTAGTTTCTTGGAAGTTGCAGCTTCTAATCTTTGTTTCCTCTCATGTGCCAGCTTGCCTGTGCTTGCTACTTCAGCGCTTTTATTGTTCTTTTTAGTTTTCCCATCTAGACTGGAATCCTCACTGCTTAAATGGTCTTCAATAGCTTTGAAAGGAGCTATGGAAGCTGCCCCATCCTCATCACTGCTTGATGAAACAGCCTTCGGGAAACTATCTCGCACGTACTTGAAGGGCTGTGATGTAGCTTCCACATTTTTAGTGACTTCGAAAAGTGTATTGGCTTCGAAGTAATCAGCACTGCTAGAAGATTGCTGCCTTTCGGGTGTTTGTTCCTTGGGAGATGTTTGTTTCTTGGGAGATGTCAGCTTGGTTGTGGCCGCTACTTTAGTCCGTTTTTTTATTTTTTTATTTCTTTCGTCTAGGCTAGAGTCATCACTCCTTGAACACCCTCTCTTGCCTTTGAATGAAGCCATGGCAGCCAATTCTCCATCACTTGGCTCATCACTGCTCGATGATTGCTGCCTTCTGGCGTCTCGTCTATTGGCAGGTGGCTCCATGCCAGATGCAGACTTTTCCCTTTGCTTATTTTTAGTTACTTCATCTAAACTGGAATCCACACTGCTTAAATGGTCGTCATTAGCTTTGAAAGGAGCTATGGTAGATTCATCATTTAAGTCATCACTGCTTGATGAATCATGCTTTCTTAATTTATCGGTGGCATACTTTAAGGGCTGAGATGTTGCTTCTGAATGTTGAGGGCTTTTCGCCTCAAAGAAGTCGCCATTATGAGCCCTTTTGTTTGAAAACTCCGCATGTTTTGGTGTAGAGAAATAAAACTTTGCTTTCTTTTTATTCGGTTCATATTCTTCAGAAGCCTCACTTGAAGATTGCACTCTTTTACTTTTTTTTGAACTTCTAAAAATGAATGATAAATTCATGTTAAATTTAAATACAAGTATGACATTAAATATTTCAAACTAAAATGTATATATTACTTGATACATTCTATTTTTTAATTTTCATTTAATATTATACACTTTTAAAAATATTAATAAGAAAGAATATAAATGACACCTCAACCTTTTTTGCAGCTGCCTGTTTCTCTGGTCAAAGCTATCAGGCACTGCTTTTGCCTTGGCAGCATCAGCATCCCTGGAGACCTCACCATTGCCTGAAGCAGGTTTTCCTGCCAGTTCCCTAGCCTTTGTCCGCTTGGAAAGAGGTGTAGACATTTTGGTCATTTCATCTAAACTGGAATCCTCGCTGCTTAAAAAGTCTTCATTAGCTTTAAAAGGAACTATTGTAGCTGTTTTATCTTCATTTTGGCCACCATTATAATCCCTGATGCTTGGTAATTCCACATTATTTTTTGTAGATAAATAAATCTTTGCTTTCTTTTTATTTGGTTCATTATTTTCAGAATCATCACTTGAGGATTCTTCTCTTTTACTTTTTTTTACATTCCTAAAAATGAACATAATTTTTATAAATGTGAATGAAAGGATGGTATTTTATATTTAAATTTTAAACATATTATTTATATATTACTTGATATATTTTTCCCAAATGTGTTCAAGTTTTTCTATACTTTTTCTTCTTCGCTCCTAATAATGATTTTAATTTTTAGAATTGGAAAAAGCTACTAAGATAATACACAAATTAGATAAAGATTAGAAAGCACTCACAATCTTGGCCTGTTTTTTGAAAAGAGGCGCTAAACTCCTTAAATTCTTGTGCCGAGCCAAATAAACATATATATAATCATTTAAGTCAGTTAAACCAGTGTTGCGATCGTAAGACGCCATATGGCATTCATATGTAGCATAAAAGTTAGAGATATGAAGATTTAGATTTAGATTTTTTTTTAAATCCGTCGATAGCAAAGAACTTTATTTTTACAATCTTTGATGAAGTCTAATATTATGAAAAATCTGGTTTTTGAAAATATTACAATTTGAAGTTGAGTTTTTGATGATTTTTATTTCAAACAAAGAAAATTTCACTGAATTGTTATAAATAGAAAGTTTCGACGCCTTGATTTTTAGTATAAGTTTTTCGGTAAAACGTAAAATAGAATAAAATGAATTTTATTTCATTCCTTTAAATATTTTTCTGCTATAAATTGGGACCTAGTGTTTGAATAAAAAATTCTTTAATGAGAGAAAAAACAAAGTGTCATGAACAGCAGCAAATCATTATAATGATATTAGGCAAACAAGTATCCAACAATTATTTTCAAGAATTTGAATATGAAACACAATTTAGAGTTTTTGAACGCCATTTTTAATGGCAAGAGCATACTCAAAAATTTTAACAAGGCCATGACGTTCAGCAATGAAACAATGCTTGTGGGTGACATCAATGGCCTGTGGACACTTGATGCCATTGCTGGAACCGAGTAGGGTAGAGATGTATCTTCCTTTCCAATCCAGAACCTTCACACGATCGTTCCACGAGTCACACACCAGGATATTGTCGTCTGCGTCGGAACAAACACCGTGTGGGTGATCTAGCAAACCATCATTTTCTTCATTGAAATCATTCTGATATTCTTTTAGTTCGTTTTTTATATGCCCGTATGAACTGATCAAACTGCCGTTCCAATGAAAGATCTTGACACTATGTGTTTTCCAGTCTGATACTATAATGTGGTCGCATGAGAAACAACACGAAACGTAGGCAGGGTTTCGACTGTGGCACGGAAAAGTTCTCACCAAAGTACCCACCTCATCGAAACCTAATATCTGGCCACTTAGCCACTCACTCACCAGGATCTCTCCGTTACTCGACTGACTTATGCCCACCGGTTGACGAAACTTATGTTTCGAGAAGATTTTCAAATTATTGAAAGATTTTTTAGATCGTTTAAGAGTGTTTTCATCGTTGACGAGGTAGTCACGCTTGTTCCTCAGAACGACTACTCTAATGGGGTTCTTGAAAAAATTCTCGGCAGAACTGTTTATGAACTCGCCTTCAAAGTTGAACACTTTTAATTTCCTGTTCGCCTCGTCCACCACCACAAGTGTGCTCGAATCATGGTCGATCGCCAAGTCACTCAGCACGCAAGGAGATTGATCGACTTTGAGTTTTGTCGAAAAGTTGATTAGAGAGGTGTCATTCTTTTGTTTTCCGTCTAGTTGAATTTCACCAATCATTTCTTGGATGAGCTCAATTGATAGTTTGTCATGGTCGCCAAGTTTGAAGGCTCGCAGTCTGGGTACGTTGGCGTTGGGAGGTTTTTGGAAGTTCATCAGTTGCAGTTGCAGCAGCTGGCTGAGCGGGATGGTGCAGGTGGGTGAGTCGTAATCGAGGAGGTTACGAGCGAAACTTAAGGACATTTTAGCTGCTTCGAGTCGCCCTGTCAGCTCTTCAACATCGTTCTTTTTGAGTTTCTTAATGTGGTCGTTGCTGAGATTGTCAACGACGATGTGAAGCATGTCAGCGTAGCACTGCAGCTTGTGCGTTAGTCTCTGAATCACCTCCAAAACCCTCTCGCCAAACTCTTTGTGAAAGTTTCTGCGGAAAAAAGCCACTTCTTTATGCTGTCTCTTGAGATTCGAGATTCTTAACGCGAGATTATTTATGGTTTTGTTAACAACGGGAAGATGGGCTTGTATGGAAGAGGAATCTTTGGCTGCTTGGATGGCGATGGGCGTAGTGAGGTGGTTGTGGTGGCTGGTATTCAGACACATCTGACACACCAGCTGATCACAGTCGTGGCAGAAGTCTTTGTGACGTAGGGAGTGACGTTGGCAGAAGTTGCTGGAGACGTTCTCCTTGATTAGATCGTCCCGTTGTCCTGACAACAAGTCCTCTGACGTCAGAAGGTTGTGCTTCATCGAGGCCTTGACCTAGTGAAATAGGAATTGAATTAGCGATCTTACTTTCAAAGGCAAATAAATAAATAATAGAAATAAATCTAAAGTTGTGCGTTCAATTCTCTAACAATCAAAAGACATACCTTACGATGCACCTGCACACACTGCCTGCACAGCCACTCGTCACACTCAACACACTTTAGCGCCTTCGCCTTGATCAGACCTGGTCGTTGGCAGCCTCCACACGGCAAACTCTCCTCGCTCAACACTGCATTCCTGAAGCTCAGAAAAGCACCCATCGACCGCACTAGAACGTTGTCCTTCATTGCAGCCACCCCTCCCTTGGGAACGCTGCATCGACTCCTGCACAGGGGGCAATAGAAGGACTCTTCCGGGCCGATGTCCGCCTTTCTAAGACAACTCTGAAGACACTCGCTGCAGAAACTGTGTAGGCATGGCAGGATCTTTGGTTCGTCGAGGTCTCGGCAGCAGTTGGGGCAGTGCATGAGGCTCTCTGACAACACCATGGTGGAGTTGAAACTGCTCACTGATGCCATCTTGGTTTGTCACTCTTGGGGGTGCTTGGGTGTACTCTGGGGTTATCCCATAATGAAAGGCTGTTTAGCATTTAGATTGGTAACCACTCTGAACCTCTTAATCATGTGAAATAACGCTGAAATGGTTTATGGAAACTCAACCAGTAAATCTATTATCTAATTATAGTAAAAAATTCAAATTTACGTTGCTTTTATAATAAAAGTTTTATTGACTCAAAAACTTTATTGTGTTTACATTTTCACCTGTATTACCAAACGCCAGCATGAACCAATCACAATGAGACAAACAACAAAGTAATAAAACCCTCCAGTTTAAAAAAATAAAAATATAATTATTTTATTTAAATAAAATAAACAGAACTATGGAGAAAATAGGTTAGAAAATCAAATGTATTCAAAAAGGCGAAATTATAATTTATATTATGCAAGCAATTAGTTCAGCTTTGAACAAGGTATTATTATGATAAATTATTTTATTTAACATTTTCAAAATTGACTTTAGCCAATTCCTCAATATCTTTTAGAGTCAGTCTTCTCATAAGAATCTCAAAATTCTGTAAATTGAATTTATTTTGAAGCAATTGAAGAAAAATAAATTCTTTTTAAATACACCATCAACCCACCAACCCTTATCCCACCAACAGTAACATCAACCTCACCTTATTAAACTGCTTGAGAACTCTGTAAGAGTCTCCAAGAGTGAAATGTTTTTGAAGAATCAAGAGCAATTTGGAGTTAAAATCTGAGAGATTATGGTTTTGTGATTTTTCTTTTGAATTATTTTCCTTCAATTCTTCCTTTCTTTCAATCTCACTATTTTTGGCATTGGATGTTGTTGTATCACTAATTGTACTTTTGTCTGTGTTTGCATCACTCTTTATAACCAGCTTCAAAGCACAATTTGAGCTTATTCCGTATGATTCTAGTTTTTTATCATCTGACAGAATAAAACATGATTAATATTATATAAATAATTTTAGAATGAAAATTAAAATAATATACCTTGAAGACGTTTCCCTTTGAAGAAGTAGATTTGTTTATCAGTTGATATTTGAAGTTCTTTCTCAACCAGAATTTTTAAATTATTCACTGTTGACTCATCCGGAAGCTGAAAGTAATATAACATTAGGTTAAAAAATAAATAATTATTAATTACCACTTGCTTTTAAAAAAAGTATTAAAAAATTTCCTTTTACAATGTAAAATTTACATCTATCTCGATCTCTGAAGATGTAAGACATTTTATCATTAATTTCATTTTAACTTCTAAACAAAACCTATATTGTATCAGATATAACAATTTTAATTAGTATTTAAATTCGAAACTTGATTCTAGAAGTAAGGACTTAGGAAAAGACTTTATTCTAAAAGTGAACTTTTAGGATTAAATCAATAAAACTTTCAAATCTATTACATTTTCAGGAGTTCCTGAAAAAACCTCAACTATTAAATGAAGGCCTTTAATTCAAAATATTGTGTTTAAAAGATTTTGAAGATAAGGTTAATATTGTTAAAATTATAATATCATTTATACCGTTGTTTAGGGAATTAATAATAATTTTTATAAAATATTCCTATTTTATTTTTATATGAGTAAATTTTAATAAAATTATCATTAGAACTGGAAAGATCTCTCAAACAACAAAAATAACTTGAAAATCAATTGTTTTAAAATCTAAAAAAAATTTGATGAGTATTTCTTAATTTCAAAATAATGTAGTAGATTAACTATTAAAAATCAATATAATAACCTTCTGACCCGTGCATTTCTAATTGTGAGCGTGTGGTTTATTTTATTTATAAGTTTGTGTAATAAGTAAAGTTTTTAAAGTTAGTTTTAACTTTTCTCGTTAATTACCCAGCTTCAAAAAAATTTAGAATATTTATCAAATTTTTTTTCAATTTAAACTAGCATGTTAAGCGGTCAAGATTTAAATTTAAAGGACTCATTTTCATTTATATTGTTTAAACTTTCAAGCCTAATAATATTATCAAATTTTAAATTTTTCTACCAATCAAATCTTATTTCATGCCACTTCAAGACTTAAAGTTTAAGTTCATGAAAATAGATTCCAAAGATTTTCTCAAAAAAAAAACATATGTTTAAAAACCTCATAAATTATGAGTCATAATCCTTACCTAATTCACAATTATTTAAAACAGAAATATAAAAAATGAAACGTCGAGAAATGAAAAAGAGCCAACCTGAAACAAATGAAAATAATGGCTCCCGCTATGTTTCCGTATGTCCCATAAGATCGTCCCTCAGACAAGAACTGAACAGCCTTGTAGTATGGAAGTCCCCTTTTTCCACACTCCATCACTTCATCCTTGAGCTCTTTTATCAGGCCAACCAGCTCATCAAACAGTGCATAATATTTTTCGTATATTCACCATTCACATTTTCCTACCATCATCCACTAAATCTGCTGAATTGCCATTGCATTATCCTTTCATTATCATAGCCTCTCACCCCACACCAACGATTAAAACTTCATAACAACCAAACTCACCAACAACAACTACACAGACTCTTCTTCTACAAAAAGTACCTCGTCTTCTTCTTCTTCCTCGCTTGCCTCTACTTCCATCTCAACAACCTCACTGGCTCCCATCAGCCTGTCAGTAAGAGGGTTTGATGATGATGGTGGTGGTGGTGGTGATGATGATGACGGTGATGTTCATGGTAGTGCTGGTTGGTTATGATAATGGTATGATGGTGGTGGTGGTGTTGGTGTTATAATAATACTAATAAAAATTAAAAAATACTATACTTTTTTAATAAGTAATTTTTCAATTAAAATATTTGTTTATACATTCATTCAACCACCATTACCACCAACATGCCACCCTCATCACCCTTATCACTAACCAACCAACCAACCACCACCACACAGACATTACAGCAATTCAACAGTTTGGTGTTCAGGTCGTTCTATTGGCTGGGCTTGGGCATTCTGTCGTCTGTCGGTCTCGGCACTGGTCTGCATACATTCCTCCTCTACCTGGTTTGTGTAATTATTATCCTTATAATTATTATTCTATTATTAGTGAAAATAAAGCCAATAATTTTATTACTATTAATATTATAGTTATCTTTTTGATGATAATAATAATGTATATATTAATATTAATAATTTAGTTTTTAAATATTTTTTGAGCCACTTCTTGTTGTTTTTAATAGTAATTTCTGTATTTTTTCTAATTCTTTGTTCGCATCTTCTCTATTCATCATCACACCAATCTGTCAAAGTAAATCCATCTCTTTCAGTTGCCACTTCAATTATCACTGCTTTGCTTCTTTCTGTATAATCAATGGACATCTTCACTTTATTATAATCCCATCCACCACTCCACTAAACCACGCTGATCCCAATGTCCTATCATATCCTTATCAATGACGCCCAATATTGCCATGTCCTATGGCACTTCGTTACCACACTACACTTCATCGCCACACAACCACCTCACCAACCACACAATCACCACACCAGCCACACAACCACCACACCAACCACACACTTTACCCCCACACCAACCACACAACCACCACACCAACCACACAACCACCACACCAACCACACAACCACCACTCTAACCACACAACCACCACTCTTACCACACAACCACCACACTAACCAAACACTTTACCCCCACACCAACAACACCAACCACACAACCATCACACCAACCACACAACCACCACACCAACCAAACACTTTATCCCCACACCAGCCACACAACCACCACACCAACCACACAACCACCACACCAACCACACATCCACCACACCAACCACACAACCACCACACCAACCACACAACCACCACACCAACCACACAACCACCACACCAACCACACAACCACCACACCAACCACACAACCACCACACCAACCAAACACTTTACACCACCACACCAACCACACAGGGTCCACACATAGCAGCGGTTACATTGGCAGCTTTTGAGTGCCAGTCTGTTGACTTTCCGGAACCACCCTACCCCAATGAGTGGGAATCAGTGTTTCTTTGTTACCTTTTTTAAAATAAATTTTAATATCTTTGTTTTAGGTAGACATTTAGTGAGAAAAAAATAAATTTTAACATTCTCATTTTCAAAATCTTTATGTGATTCAAATGAAATATGAAATATTTGTATTTAATGTTTTCTACCAACCAGCCACGCAATTTACTGCACAACAAAGCCATTATTTCCACACTACCATACTTATCATCATCATCATCATCATCATCATCATCATCATCGCCCTCATCATTATCATCACCTTTATCATCATCATCATCATGACCACAGGATCATCTGTCCGTACGAAGTGGCAGACGAAATCACATTATGGAAGATCATGAGCAAGGTCCGCTGGGAGTGCTTCATGTGGGTGAGTCTATATCTGTGTGTGTGTGTGTTTGTGTGTGTGTGTGTGTGTTTGTGTGTGTGTGTGTGTGCGTGTGGGTGTGTTTGTGGGTGTGTGTCTATGTGTGTGTGTTTCCAATTCCATCACACCACACCATAGAATCCACATCACCTCACAACCCCCTCACCAACAACAACCTCTCTCCACCCACTCAAGCACAAGCACCACACCAGGGCACAGGGACAGCCATAGGGGAACTGCCTCCCTACTTCATGGCACGGGCTGCCAGGTTGCATGGGCAGGTGGCAGAAGAGGAGGGCGAGGTGGAAGATATCCTAAAGAGAGGGAGCAAGGTGGGTGGGTTGAGGAGGTAAGGGGGAGGGGGTTGAGGAGGTAAGGGGGAGGGGGTTGAGGAGGTAAGGGGGAGGGGGTTGAGGAGGTAAGGGGGAGGGGGTTGAGGAGGGAAGGGGGAGGGGGTTGAGGAGGTAAGGGGGAGGGGGTTGAGGAGGTAAGGGGGAGGGGGTTGAGGAGGTAAGGGGGAGGGGGTTGAGGAGGTAAGGGGGAGGGGGTTGAGGAGGTAAGGGGGAGGGGGTTGAGGAAGGAAGGGGGAGGGGGTTGAGGAAGGAAGGGGGAGGGGTTAAGGAGGGAAGGGGGAGGGGGTTGAGGAGGGAAGGGGGAGGGGTTGAGGAGGTAAGGGGGAGGGTGTTGAGGAGGGAAGGGGAAGGGGTTGAGGAAGGAAGGAGGAGGGGGTTGAGGAGGGAAGGGGGAGGGGTTGAGGAAGGAAGGAGGAGGGGGTAGTTGGGATAGGTGGAATGGAAGGGGAGGTTAAAAGAAGGACGGATGGATTGGAGTATGATAAGCGGCTCTTTGAATTATTTTACATTTGAAATGAATTTTGATTATTTAAATGAATCACTTACATCATCATCACCACCACCAGTCGTGGGCAGAAAGGGTAAAGGTCTTCATGCATGAGTTGGTGCACAAAGTGGGCTTCATGGGCATCCTCTTGTGCGCTTCGGTCAGTCCATCCACCACGTGCTCTTCATCCACATCCTCCATCATCCCTCTCACTCCCTAACCACCATCTCATCCACCCTTTCTTCTTCTCCATCCATTCACCAACCATCTCATTTCACCCTTTCTTCTCATTCATCCGCCCATTCCACCCATCGTCCACCATCCATCCCACCACTCACCCAGATCCCAAACCCCTTGTTCGACCTAGCGGGCATCACATGTGGTCACTTTCTGGTGCCCTTCTGGACCTTCTTTGGCGCCACGCTCATCGGAAAAGCACTCATCAAGATGCACATACAGGTGGGGGGGGGAGAGGTCGAGAATAAAGTGGGGGGGGGGGAGGAGGGAAGGAGTGGTGTGGAGTAGATTACATTGTGAGGTAGGGAACGGAGTAGATTGTGGGGTTTTGGTGGGGAGGGGGAAGAAAGAGGTGTAGAATATAGGGTTGTTGTGGCTGGTAGATTATAGAGTTGTGGGCGTGGTGTGGTGGGAGGGGAGGTTTAGATTATTGGTTTGTTTTGGAAGAAGGGGTAGATTATGGGTTTATGGTGTGGTGGTGGGAGAGGGAGGAAGATTATGGGTTTGTGGTGGATAAAGGGGTATAGATTACTGGGTTGTGGTGAGAAAAAGGGGTGTGGGTAATGATTCAAAAGGAAATGTTCTTCCCACCCTTTCACACTCACCTTCCCTTGACCCTCCGCCTTCTCAACGACGACAGAAAATCTTCGTGATTGTTCTCTTCAGCGAGAGTCACGTTCAAAGCGCCCTGCTCTACATCAAGTAAGCATCTCATTGCTGTCATCCACATGTAACCCTAACCACCACAAATTTCCTCCCTCCTTCTACTCAGCAAACAAATTCTCACTCTCCCCCACTACACCACCACTACCACTACCCCTACGACCACCACGACCACTGCCCCACAGGAAAGTTCCATGGGTGGGTTTGGATCTGAAGGAACTGCTCGAAGATTTCCTCAAGAAGCAAAAACTCAAGATGCACCACAAGACCATCCAAGTTCTACAATTATTTCTTTAAATGCTCGATTTTCAGCCAATTAATCGTATTATTTTTAAATCTCACTCTCACCAATCATCTTAATATAAAATCCTGTCTTTTCGTTTAGAATTAATCCATCCCTTCATGCAAACCATTCATCCATCCATCCATCATCCTAAATCACCCACCCAGGAAGAGAATTGGTTGTCATGGATATTCGGCAAGGTGGTGCTGGTAATGGTGCTCTACTTCTTGGTCTCGATCATCAATTCGATGGCTCAGGCGAACAAGAAGAGAGAGAAGGAAGGCGAAAGTTAACTTGTAAATACCCGCATGAATCATGCTTGTGGCGTAGCTATTATTATTATCATCATTAACTTTTACGGTTATGCTAATGATTTAATTATTCTTATTATCATTATCATTACCACTTACGGTTATAGCCAATGTTTTATTGTTAATCTTTTCATTTCTTATTGTTACGGGTTTCTTATTAAAGCTGTCAATATCATTCTCTTCGTGTAAAGACCCTGATATTATAGGAAAAGTACCTGTGCATATTGTTTATATATTATTATTGGCTTAATTAAAATAGAAAATACGCTCTAATTAATTAAATTAAAAGCTATTATAGCAATAATTTATATTATGATTATCATTTAAATCAATCTTTCCACACATCTATCTTATGTATGATTGAATGTAGAATGGTAGTAATGATAAATGGCAGATTTCCATCATTACTATCACTACTAGGCACTCAGTCGAGACCTTTAAATATCGCTACAATGACGCCATTTCAATTTCTTATTTATCCTCATTAACATCGCAATCATATAATATATATTATACTGAGTGAGTACTTAATAAGAAGTCATTTTAAAAGCCACTCGCAATCTCACCGTTGCAACACCACCACTACCACTGCAACACCACCACTACCACTGCAACACCACCACTACAACAACAAGTACCACCACCACTGCCACTGATATAACAACAACACTCCTACAACACCAACACAACCACCACTACAACACCACCACCAGCAATAACAACAACCACCACTACAACCACCACCACCGACAACAACAAGCACCACCTCAAACGATCGCCGCCAGGTAATCTTTGATTTCGTTCTTGCTCAAGGTGTGGAAGCCATCGGCGTTGCAGACGCCTATCTCGATGTTGTCTTCGCTCATTTGGCCTTCGAAGCCCTCCTTCAGCGTCAGAATGGCCGTGTGCACTGCGTCTTCGATCTCGATGTTCTCGTTGTACCTGGCGTGGTTGTCGTGTGGGTGGAGGAAGAAATGCATTGTGGTTGGATGGGTGTGTGTGCTTACTTGGTTGTTGATTGTGTGCGTTTTGGGTGTAGGTGATTTGGTAAGTAATTGTGTGTATGATTTGGGTGTGGGCGATTTAGTAAGTGTTTGCATGGGCATTGTGGGTGGATGTGGCCTGGTGTATGTGAGAGGCTGTGTTAAGAGTTGCCATGAAGCTCTCAGATTATTTAAGGTTATTGATGTCGGTTTTTTTGTTTGCTGGTACTTTTAATTGGTGGTGTTGGATGAGTGGTCGTTTCAAGCTCATGATTAAGTCTTATTTGCCTGTCAGCTTTGTGCCATTTAATCGATTTGTGGCTGTTTGTTAGGCGCCAAGTAAATGTATGATTTCCGAATTTCAAAATTCTCTCTATTCTGCCTTTTTCTGACTTATGAATGTAGACTCAGTTAGATTGTAGTACAAGTAAAAAAAGAGAGAAAGAAACTAACGATTTATGATGATTATTATTATTACTACTAGTGGCGGGTATTTGAAGCCAGTGTGATATCGTCTGCATTTTTTACTCATCCACCTCCACAGTTTCACTATTGGTTCTATTGCATTCTACTACTTTCCGCTAATCACCTCCTCATGATTAGTGTATTTTAGAGTATTTTGCATAAATGATTAACGATTATTAATCATTAGCGTATTTTAGATTATTTTAATTGATTGATTATTTAACATTGATGATGAATGCATTTTAATACATTAACCGGGTATTGAAGAATTCCTATAGGCTATTTAAACTTTCCTTTTTTTGGCTTCTTGTGAAAAGTAGATTTCTAATAAAAGATTTAACGACTTTTTACGCAAAGACTCAGGCAAAATAAAAATTAAAATTTATAAAATATATATATATATATATATATATATATATATATATATATATATATATATATATATATATATATATATATATATATATATATATATATATATATATATATATATATATATATATATATATATATATATATATATATATATAAAATAAAAAACAAAAAAATACTAATAATAGTACTAATACCTCTTCTCAAGGAATGTTTTTCCATTCGTGAAGTTCTTTCCCATAGCAGTGGCTTTCCATGCAAAGTATGCACCCTGGAAAGGGAGGTAGCTGGTTATGGTAATAGTTGTGATGAACAATGACTGCTTAGTGGCGATTTAATGTGCGTTCAACTCTTTGCGGAGTTGCAAATGAGGGTTAGGGTAACAGAAGTCAAACAAATATCCAGGAAGATAAAATAATAGCAGAAGTAACAAAATGCAAGAAGACGAATAGCAAGAGCAATAAATATCCAATGAGACACTTAGAAGGAGAGAATGCAGGTAAGAGCAGGACAAAGACACTGACAGAGGGATCACACTGGTAGAGGTATGGCTTCGACTCCTCCTTGTCCCAGCCGGCAATCAGCAATGACACGCCGAATGGCCTCACCCCGCTGTTGTGGTGCAGTGGTGTGGTGTATTGGGAAGCGCAAAGAACTAATTTCAATTTATTTAAACAATAATTATTATTTTATTATTAAAACCCTGGATAATACACTGATGATGATGATAATGATGGATAGAATGATGATGCCACACGTCACACTGACCCTTGTTGCGTGAACTCTTGCATGACATTGGCGACCTTCTGGACGAGTTGATTGGTCGGAATCTGTTCCTGGTGGGTCAAGATGTACTGCTGCGATAACTTTCGTGCCGCTTTCACGAGCACCCTGTGTTGGTGGTGGGGTAAGGAAGAAAGTAAAGAAAGAGTGTAGATTAAGTAGTAGTCGGATAATTAATTAATGATATTTAAAAAGAGTATTATTATTTTAACAATTCATTTAATCAATTAAATATATTTATATAGCGCTTATTTACAATTTATAAATTGCATTAAATTAATTTTTTTTTTCTATAGAAACCTGTAGTCGGGACCCATGCCACTGTAGACCATGCCGATGTTGTCAGTGACCACTTCGATCTTGTTTAGCGTCATCTCGTCATACAAGATGGACTTTTGCTTCTTCTCGGTTGCTAAGACCACTCCATTCAGTGCTGAATTATATTGAAAAAAAATTTAAAATAATTTTAAAAGTTTCAATGACATTTTAAGATTATAAAATCATTTTTAAAATATTACAATAAATTCAAATTAAATCTTAAAGAACTTGCGTTGCAACCTTTGATTCCAACAGATGGAGCTCCAGATGCGACTGCGGCTAAGGCATATTCAATCTGCACAAGTTTTCCAGATGGGCTGTGAAGAAAAGTGTTATTTATAAGAACTAATCAGGCACTTTCATTTGAGTGATGAAAATTATTTTGAATGAAAATTTTAACAGAATTGCTGTATTTTTCTTAAATCCACTATGTTCGAACCTGAAAGTAGTTAAACTGAAGCTATATCTTTCCGACATGATTCAACAATTATTCGAGATTTCTTTGCTAACTGCACAAACGACTTTGAGTAAAACTGAATAAAATTTCAAAAAAAAAAGTGTGTGTTTAAAAAAAAGAATTATCAGAAAAATAATTGAATTTATTTTATCTATTCAATTTGAAGATTTATTACTTTTTTTTACAAATAATAGGCTGAAAAATAATATTATTCTAGGCTATTTTAATCATACAAAAAATTAAAAGATGGCTGATGGCGATAGTTTGGATAAGTCTGCCGTTTTTAATGAATTAGATAATAGTGCAGGCGATGCAGACGTAGAAGAAGATTTCAAATGGTAGAGTTTTCATAATTTTAATTTTCATATTTTTGAATTCAATATACATTTATTCTTCAAGTGGTGAAACTGGTAATAATGAGAAAAAGAAAAGCAAGAAAAAGAAAAAAGATAAAAGCGTCAAAGTTACCGCTAAGTCTAGCGATGATTCTGATTGTTTGCTAAATACAGAAAAGACAACAGATATTCAAGTCCTTAGTAAGGTGTTAAAACCCTCTGTAATTTACAATATAAATTTTACATGATGAAAATATTTGTCAACAATCATTTCAATTTTAACTTTCAAACAAAAATTAGAAAAAAACTTAAACCCAAGTTTTTAATGAACTCACAAAACCTTTGTGACTCAAAGGATGTAAGCAAGAACAAGGAAGTGAGTCTCGAGGCGTTTCACAAGACACTCGACCTGCTGAAGCTCTCTCAGGGCAGCACCAAGAACCTCAATGAGGCGAAGTTCAAGCAGTACGTCTTCTGGGACACGCAACCCGTTCCTAAGCTGGGTGGGTGACAAAACTTCTGATGCGCTTTTTTCATGTTTTAGTCATTTTTATATTCAAAGTTTTTAATACAAATATTATTTCATTTATTTATTTAGTAAATATTTGTATTATAATTTTTCCAATATTGTTTATTCTTATTCCTATTGATTTAGTTTCTATTTGTTACTATTCTTATTTTCATCATTTAATTTGTTCAACACACCATCATTATTTTCTCAGACGAAAAGATAGAGACATGCGGTCCCATCGATGAAGAGAAGAAGGTGGAAGACATCAGAGCTGAGCCATACAGCCTGCCTGCTGGGTTATCTACTAATGCATATTCATTTGAAATTGTTGCGTGTGTATAAATTAAATTAGAATTCATAAATGGGAAATTATATATGCAAGAATAATTTGTTTCATTCGATTTTATTTTACATATTGTGGACTTGAAATTTTAAAATCAACACCATAACAAAGTTAGTCTCATTCATCATTTTAATTTATTAATTGAGTCAATTAATTATTCTAATTCATCATTCAATTCATTCATTTATTTCCCACCATCACTCGCCAACAACAGATTCTTCTGGGACACTATCTCCATCGACGACGATGAGCTGGTGAGGAGTTGCTTTGTGAAGGGAGGTGCTGAATGCATGTTTCTCCTCAACAGCAACAACTACCATTGGGCATTCTCAACAACCATGATGCCATTAATTGAATAAACAAATAAAATATTATTATTACTCACAAAAATAAGCATAAACAGTCACACTACAACCAACACCAGTTTGACTACAAACACATTTGCTATACAAACACATACAAAAACTTCAATAACAAAAACACCATGAAAAAAAGTCGCCACCAACAGCCACAACAACACCACACTAACAACAACCACCACACTAACAACAACCACATCATTACAACACACACAAAAACAACCACACGGCTACAACAACACACAACACCACACTAGCTGAAAGAAGTGTACACACTGTTGAATGAGAATTACGTGGAGGATGATGACAACATGTTCCGCTTCGATTACTCCCCTGGATTCCTCAGATGGTTGGGTGGTTTGAGGGGTGGTTGAGGGGTGGTTGAGGGGTGGTTTAAGGGGTGGTTCAGGGGTGGTTTGAGGGGTGGTTTGAGGGGTGGTTCAGGGGTGGTTTGAGGGGTGGTTTGAGGGGAGGTTGAGGGGTGGTTTAAGGGATGGTTGAGGGGAGTTTGAGGGGTGGTTTGAGGGGTGGTTTGAGGGGAGGTTGAGGGGAGGTTTGAGAGGAGGTTGCGGGGTGGTTTGAGGGATGGTTTGAGGGGAGGTTGAGGGGTGGTTTAAGGGGTGGTTGGTTGTGGCTGGTGAGGGGGATGACGAGTGTTTATTGCAGTTGGTTGGTTGGTCATGGATGCTTGGGGATTAATGAGGGTCGGTTGGCAGTGGGTGGTTAGGCGGATGATGTTTCATGGCTTACAGAGGATGGTTGGGTGGAGAAAGGCGATTACGGGTCATGGGGCAAAGTACGGGTGATTTGTGTAGATAACTGTTATTCAATTTATAACCAACAGACCACCATTTATTCCACTACCACCACTACCACAGGGCCCTAAAGCCTCCAGGCTGGAAGAGGGAGTGGCACGTGGGTGTGCGAGTGCAGAAGAGTGGCAAGTTGGTGGGCTTTATCAGCGCCATTCCCGCTCATATCAGGATCTACGAGCAGTCAGTTGGGGGAGGGGCAGAGGGAATTGTGCGGTGGGTTGTTGGGAAAGGGGTTGTTGTTAGGGGAGGTTTTTGGACGCGATGACCCACTATCAACCATCCATCACCATTCATTCACTCATCCATTCATCCACGCATCCATTCATCCACTCATTAATCCCTCCACGCATCCACTCATTCACTCATCCACACATCCATTCATCCACTCATCAATCCCTCCACGCAGTCGTCAACTGATGGTCGAGATAAACTTCCTATGCGTGCACAAGAAGTTGCGTTCGAAGCGAGTGGCGCCAGTGCTGATCAGGGAGATCACCAGGAGAGTCAACCTGTGCAACATCTTTCAGGTGAGGGGGGGGGTGTGGGTGGAGTGGGGCGGATTTAAGAGTAGGTTGGGTTGGAGTGGAGGGGGGTCTTTTTGGTTGGGTGAGGTGTCGTGGGGTAGGTTGTGGTGTGTGGTGTGAGCAGGTTGGGTGTGGAGGGATAAAAATTGGGTGGGTGGGTGCCAAACTTTCTCCACCTGCATACACACACACACACACACACATCGAATAGTATAGTTTGTCTTTTGGTTAGGTATGTGGGTGAGTGGGTGGAGTTTGTGGAGGGAGACGAAGGGTCCTCAAAATGAGTGGATGTTCATGCAGCCTCTCATGTGTGTTTGCACGCTCACAGGCGGTGTACACAGCTGGAGTGGTCCTTCCTCGACCTGTTTCCGTCTGCAGGTGCCCTTCCCTCTTCACTCATCCCATTCTCCGTCCATCCATTAACTCATCCCATTCTCCGTCCATCCATTAACTCATCCCATTCTCCGTCCATCCATTAACTCATCCCATTCTCCGTCCATTCATTAACTCATTCTATTTTTCGTCCATTCTTCATCTTAAAAACCGTTTTAATAATCTATTAAACTTGTCCCATCTCAACTTTCCACCATCAACCCCACCAAACCCCTCATCACACCAAACCACCATTTACCCCCTTCTCCACCTAACCACTCATCTCCCAACCACTCCTCATCCTCCCAAGCACTCCTCATCCCCCAACCACCCCCCCCACAGGTACTGGCACCGCTCCCTCAACCCGGGCAAGCTGATCGACGTGAAGTTCTCGCACCTCACCCGCAACATGACCATGCAACGCACCATCAAGCTCTACAAGCTGCCAGAGGTGCTCTTGTGGGGGGAGGGGTGGTTTCGGGGGGGGGGGGGGGAGAGTGGGAATAATGATAATAATAGTAATGACGATCATTATTATAGTGGCGTATAACCCGAACGGGCTTCCAGGCAACGTAGGCTGCATATTTTCATTTGCGCCTTTGGGTTACTAGGGCATTGGTTGCACTTGAACCTAGGACCTTTCATTATTGGTCAAGCCCAGAGTCGCTACCGACTCAGCTACCCGTTCACCCAAATAAAATAGTGTTTGGAGGTGGGTAGGAAATGGCGTAGTATTGGGGGGTAGTTTTGTGAGGTGGGAAAATGGGTAGTATTAGAGGGAGTGGGGATTGCCTATTTTGGAATGGTTGGGTTGATATGTGTGGATTTTATTTAGAAAGGGGAAGGGAAAGGATTGTTTTTGTGATGCTAAGTGATGGTTTATAGATAGGAATACACACACACACACACACACACACACACACACACACACACACACACACACGCACACACACACACGCACACACACACACGCACACACACACACACATACACACACACGCACACACACACACACACGCACACACACACACACATACACACACGCACACACACACACACGCACACACACACACACGCACGCACACACACGTAGGCTACCAAGACGAAGGGATTCAGGGAGATGCGGGTGGATGACATTCCTAAGGCGTCCAAGCTCCTGTGTGAGGTGGGTGGGGTGGTTGAGTTGGGGGGGGTAGGTAATGTGGGTGAGGGTGGTTGAGTTGAGGGGGGGTAGGTGATGTGGGTGGGGGTGGTTGTGTTAAGGGGGGGGAGTAGGTAATGTGGGTGGGGGTGGTTGAGTTGAGGGGGGGTAGGTAATGTGGGTGGTGGTAGTTGAGTTGAGGGGGGGTAGGTAATGTGGGTGGGGGTGGTTGAGTTGAGGGGGGGGGCTAGGTAATGTGAGTGGGGGTGGTTGAGTTGAGGGGGGGGGGGTAGGTAATGTGGGTGGGGGTAGTTGAGTTGAGGGGGGGGCTAGGTAATGTGGGTGTGGGTAGTTGAGTTGAGGGGGGGTAGGTAATGTGGGTGGGGGTGGTTGAGTTGAGGGGGGGTAGGTAATGTGGGTGGTGGTAGTTGAGTTGAGGGGGGGTAGGTAATGTGGGTGGGGGTGGTTGAGTTGAGGGGGGGGGCTAGGTAATGTGAGTGGGGGTGGTTGAGTTGAGGGGGGGGTAGGTAATTTGGGTGGGGGTGGTTGAGTTGAGAGGGGGGTAGGTAATGTGGGTGGGGGGGGTTGAGTTGAGGGGGGGAGGGTTGGTAATGTGGGTGGGGGTGGTTGAGTTGAGAGGGGGGTAGGTAATGTGGGTGGGGGTGGTTGAGTTGAGGGGGGGGGGGGCTAGGTAATGTGGGTGGGGGTGGTTGAGTTGAGGGCGGGTAGGTAATGTGGGTGGGGTGGTTGAGGGGGGGTAGGTAATGTGGGTGGGGGGGTTGAGTTGAGGGGGGGGGGGGCTAGGTAATGTGGGTGGGGGTGGTTGAGTTGAGGGGGGGAGGGTTGGTAATGTGGGTGGGGGTGGTTGAGTTGAGGGGGGGAGTAGGTAATGTATGTGGGGTGGTTGAGTTGAGGGGGGGTGGTTGAGTTGAGGGCGGGTAGGTAATGTGGGTGGAGTGGTTGAGGGGGGGTAGGTAATGTGGGTGGGGGTGGTTGAGTTGAGGGGGGGAGGGTTGGTAATGTGGGTGGGGGTGGTTGAGTTGAGGGGGGGGAGTAGGTAATGTATGTGGTGTGGTTGAGTTGAAGGGGGCTAGGTAATGTGAGTGGGGGTGATTGAGTTGAGGGGGGGTAGGTAATGTGGGTGGGGGTGGTTGAGTTGAGGGGGGGTAGGTAATGTGGGTGGGGGTGGTTGAGTTGAGGGGGGGGTAGGTAATGTGGGTGGGGTGGTTGGGTTGAGGAGGGGGGGGGTAGGTAATGTGGGTGAGATGGTTGAGCTGAGGGGGGGGGGTAGGTGATGTGGGTGGGGGTGGTTGAGTTGAGGGGGGTTAGGTAATGTGGGTGGGGTGGTTGAGTTGAGATGGGGGGCTAGGTAATGTGGGTGGGGGTGGTTGAGTTGAGGGGGGGGGGCTAGGTAATTTGGGTGGGGGTGGTTGAGTTGAGAGGGGGGTAGGTAATGTGGGTGGGGGGGTTGAGTTGCGGGGGGGGGGCTAGGTAATGTGGGTGGGGGTGGTTGAGTTGAGGGGGGGAGGGTTGGTAATGTGGGTGGGGGTGGTTGAGTTGAGAGGGGGGTAGGTAATGTGGGTGGGGGTGGTTGAGTTGAGGGGGGGTAGGTAATGTGGGTGGGGGTGGTTGAGTTGAGGGCGGGTAGGTAATGTGGGTGGGGTGGTTGAGGGGGGGGTAGGTAATGTGGGTGGGGGGGTTGAGTTGAGGGGGGGGGGGCTAGGTAATGTGGGTGGGGGTGGTTGAGTTGAGGGGGGGAGGGTTGGTAATGTGGGTGGGGGTGGTTGAGTTGAGGGGGGGAGTAGGTAATGTATGTGGGGTGGTTGAGTTGAGGGGGGGTAGGTAATGTGGGTGGGGGTGGTTGAGTTGAGGGCGGGTAGGTAATGTGGGTGGAGTGGTTGAGGGGGGGTAGGTAATGTGGGTGGGGGTGGTTGAGTTGAGGGGGGGAGGGTTGGTAATGTGGGTGGGGGTGGTTGAGTTGAGGGGGGGGAGTAGGTAATGTATGTGGTGTGGTTGAGTTGAAGGGGGCTAGGTAATGTGAGTGGGGGTGATTGAGTTGAGGGGGGGTAGGTAATGTGGGTGGGGGTGGTTGAGTTGAGGGGGGGTAGGTAATGTGGGTGGGGGTGGTTGAGTTGAGGGGGGGGTAGGTAATGTGGGTGGGGTGGTTGGGTTGAGGAGGGGGGGGGGGTAGGTAATGTGGGTGAGATGGTTGAGCTGAGGGGGGGGGGTAGGTGATGTGGGTGGGGGTGGTTGAGTTGAGGGGGGTTAGGTAATGTGGGTGGGGTGGTTGAGTTGAGAGGGGGGGCTAGGTAATGTGGGTGGGGGTGGTTGAGTTGAGGGGGGGGGGCTAGGTAATTTGGTTGGGGGTGGTTGAGTTGAGAGGGGGGTAGGTAATGTGGGTGGGGGGGTTGAGTTGCGGGGGGGGGGCTAGGTAATGTGGGTGGGGGTGGTTGAGTTGAGGGGGGGAGGGTTGGTAATGTGGGTGGGGGTGGTTGAGTTGAGAGGGGGGTAGGTAATGTGGGTGGGGGTGGTTGAGTTGAGGGGGGGTAGGTAATGTGGGTGGGGGTGGTTGAGTTGAGGGCGGGTAGGTAATGTGTGTGGGGTGGTTGAGGGGGGGGTAGGTAATGTGGGTGGGGGGGGTTGAGTTGAGGGGGGGGGCTAGGTAATGTGAGTGGGGGTGGTTGAGTTGAGGGGGGGAGGGTTGGTAATGTGGGTGGGGGTGGTTGAGTTGAGGGGGGGAGTAGGTAATGTTTGTGGGGTGGTTGAGTTGAGGGGGGGTAGGTAATGTGGGTGGGGGTGGTTGAGTTGAGGGGGGGTAGGTAATGTGGGTGGTGGTAGTTGAGTTGAGGGGGGGTAGGTAATGTGGGTGGGGGTGGTTGAGTTGAGGGGGGGGCTAGGTAATGTGAGTGGGGTGGTTGAGTTGAGGGGGGGTAGGTAATGTGGGTGGGGGTGGTTGAGTTGAGGGCGGGTAGGTAATGTGGGTGGGGATGGTTGAGTTGAAGGGGGGGAGTAGGTAGTGTATGTGGGGTGGTTGAGTTGAGGGGGGGTAGGTAATGTGGGTGGGGGTGGTTGAGTTGAGGGCGGGTAGGTAATGTGGGTGGGGGTGGTTGAGTTGAGAGGTGGGGGTGGTTGAGTTGAGGGGGGGGGGGGCTAGGTAATGTGAGTGGGGGTGGTTGAGTTGAGGGGGGGTAGGTAATGTGGGTGGGGGTGGTTGAGTTGAGGGGGGGTAGGTAATGTGGGTGGGGTGGTTGAGGGGGGGTAGGTAATAGAGAAGTTTTGGTGCGAATGTAGCTTGAGTATCAGGAGTCACAGTGTATTTTCTTTAAAAATCGATCAGTTTCTAGAACAAACCACACATACCACAACCACACACACATACACACACACACACACACACACACACACACACACACACACAACATAAACACACAACTACCCACAGCACTTGCAAAAGTTCTCTCTCGCTCCCACCTTCACCGTAGAAGAATTCACGCATTGGTTCACGCCCATTGACGGCATTGTAAACGCCTATGTCGTCGAGGTGAGTGTGTGTGGGTCTGTCTCTGTGTGTGTGTGTGTGTGTGTGTGTGTGTGTGTGTGTGTGTGTGTGTGTGTGTGTGTGTGTGTGTGTGTGTGTGTGTGTGTGTGTGTGTGTGTGTGTGTGTGTGTGTGTGTGTGTGTGTGTGTGTGTGTGTGTGTGTGTGTGTGTGTGTGTGTGTGTGTGCGTGTGTGTCTGTTTGTGTGCGCGTGCATATCCATTTCTAACCCCTCTCTTCACTTTCGAACCCACCTCCTCTAACTCACTCACCCTTCCCTACCCCCCACCGTTCAAACCCCTTCTCCCTGCTCCCCCACCCCCCCTGCTCTCCCACCGTTCAAACCCCTTCTCCCTGCTCCCCCACCCCACCATCTCCAGAACGACGGTGAAATCACCGACATGAGTAGCTTCTACACCCTTCCTTCCACCATCATGCACCACCCCGTCCACCACACCCTCAAAGCGGCCTACCTCTTCTACACCGTCGCCTCAGCCACACCCCTGGTCGACCTCATTCACGACACCCTAATCGTCGCCAAGAGTGTTAGTCGTGGGGGCTGGTAGGCGGGTTGATAGTAGCGGGGGTCGTGGTGATGATGATGATCTGTTTTGTTGTTTTGATTTTCAGGTTAAGGTTTTAATAGCGATTTTCCAACTTCACGAGAATTTCACGATTCTGGACTCGATATCGTTGAATTGCAACAGCCTTCCCACATCGCCACTACACCCTCTATTCACTCCCGCCATTACCATCATCATCAATACATCACCACCAAAGCACCCATCAACCCTTCCCCTCCCCCAACCCACCCCACACGGCAGCTGGACTTTGACGTCTTCAACGCTCTCGACTTGATGGAGAACAAGAGTTTTCTTGAGGCGCTCAAGTTCGGCGCAGGTGACGGCAACCTGCAGTACTACCTCTACAACTGGAGGTGTCCCGACATGCCGGCTGAGAAGGTGCTGGTGATGGGGGTTCGGTGGAGGGGGGGAGGGAATTATGGGTAGGGTTTTGGTTAGGGTGAGTTGTGGTGGTGATGGAGGGGATTGTGGCAAGGGTATTATTAATGATGATGATGATGGTGTATGGAAGACCAGGATTTCGTAATGATCACCACTTCATCACCATCCCTCAGGTTGGACTAGTTCTGCAATAGAAGGCATCAAATTGCATTCACAAGCCAGTGAATTGAATGGGGCGTGCATTGGTGCATGGGAAATTAGGATGGTGCATGGTGGGATATGCAAGGTGGGGGTTGAATGGTGCTTGCATGCTTGTCTGAGGTGCATGCATGAATAGGGCAGATAATGGCTGCACAAGGAAACTCATTTTCATCCCTTCAATAAAGTTTTCACAAAGTATTCGTGTGTATGTGTTTATAATAAAGCTTTTATTAACGGTTTTTTATTCCTCGACGATTTAATCATTTCAGTCAGTAAAAGAAAAAGTTAAATTAGTAAATTATTTTAAAATGATAATCAACTCAATTAGCCACATACTTAGACAGTTCTAATTAATTAATAAAACTAATTTAATTGGATTTGAAACTAATATATGTGTATTAAGATTCAATGTTCTCAACGGGATGCTTTAGGCCCTCCATCCGTCTTACCTTCCAATTCACTTATCTGCGTGGTGGTGTTGATGATGATGATGGTGGTGGTGTTGATGATGATGATGGTGGTGGTGGTGGTGGTGTCGGGGTGGAAGAATCGATGGTGATTATAGTGCTAGTGTTCGTGTTGGGCTGGAATAAGTGTTTATGATAATGGTGGTGTTGGGGGTGGAGATGATGGTGGCAGTGATGATGGCAGTGAATAGTTCAAATTTCAAAATAAACCTGCCTTTAGTTCCGTGCCATCATTATCACTCCCTCCACCATCCTTACCACTCCCTCCATCATTATCACCACCCCCAACACAACTATTACCATTACCACCCCCTCCACCATCATCACCAACACCAAACCTACCCGATTGAGTAGTAGCGCCTTTTCACTGTTCAGTCGATCAACAGCATCCCTCAACTCACACACCTCTGTCTGTAGCGCCTTCACATCCGCCCCTTCACCCCCACCTATGCTCATGTGTCTCTGGATGAACCTTGGGTGGGAGGGGTGAAGGTGGGTGGTTTAATGAGGATGTTTTTGGCTGGTAGGGGTTGTTTTGGTGGGGAAGGAATGGTTTTAGTGCGTGGTTTTGGTTTTGGTGGAGAAGGGATGGTTTTTGGTGGATGAGAGAATCATAGTGGAAGTGTGGGAGGGAGTGGTTCTGATGGGTGAATCTTAGATAATTGTGGTGATAGTGGTAGTGGGAGGGATGGTTTTGGTTGATGACTTTTGAATGGGGGGGGTGAGATGAACCTTAATGGTATTGCGATGGGGGGAGAGATGGTTTAGGTAGATGATCTTCAAAGGTGAGGATAGTGGGGGGCAGGGAGATGGTTTTGGTGAATGAACGTTGAAAGTTTATACAGAGAAATTTAATCTTACTTCAAGGCATCTGTTGGTTTCTCTGGTTCTTCATATAAACACACCAAGACTAAAGTTAAAATATTTATCAGCAAGTCAACATTCAATTCGAGAAATACTTTACTTGAAAAAAAATATGTAGCTTGAAAATATTGATAGATTTGGAAAGGAACGGTTGAATAAGACGTCTACTTTGAACTTACTTTTCGTTAACGTATCCACAACTCCGTTGGTTTCTAGATATTTTCTGAACTCTTGCGATTTGCAGTTGTAGTCCTAGATTTATGATGGACATATCAAACCAATTATTGAAATTTATTTTAAATAAATAATAAATGAATTAGTACTTTGAAACAATTGCTTATTATTTTAGTTTAATATATTTGAAAATTATTAAGAATTTGAAATGACCTGTAAGTCTGACATTGTTTTGGTTACTAGGATACCAAATATGATTAGAAACATTTAAAGCGCTAAACAACTCGCTTTTAAATGTTTTTCATCAACTTTATTTTACATACTTTAAAAAAACAGTTGTTAAATGAAAACTTTTTAAACTTTGTGAAAATCGATGATGATTGGGAGCATGCAATGATCAATCAATCAAATCAATCAAATAAATTTCTATAGCGCTTTTTCCTCAAATTCAATCCCCTCTTAACCACAAAACACCTCACATCCCCTTCACCACCACCACAGCATAATCATCAACAGTCACACCAATACAGCATCATCATCAACACTCACACCAATACAGCATCATCATCATCACGGCAGTACGTGGAATATCACTTGGTTCACTGCTTGAAACTGTTTGGCTACAGTCTGAGCCCCATGGTTACGAGAAAGACTGGTTTAAAACAAAGTTGATGATAATTAAAAAGGTTTACAAATAGAAAAAGTGATTTTAATACATCCACTCCACAAGTTGAAATAGCTACTTTGGTCAAATAAAAACCACTCGAATGTAAATTTATATTTGGTAGGGACTAATACAGCTGACATTATTTCAGAATAACATTTTGTTCTTTAAAATAAAAATAAAGCAATAGTTATACTCTTTAAAAGTATGCTTCAGTTTCATCCCTTAAATGTCTCTATGCTTGAAATCCCTGCGGAGTTTGTTCGTTGGTGACGATGCTGGTGGTTGATGATCAAGGATTCTGAGCCTTGTAATAAATCCTTACTCATCATATATACAATGGTATTGCATACAAAGATACAAGAATATATACACACATAAAAAAAATGACATACACACACACACACACACACACACACACACAGCGACAACGACACAGACGGATAGGAAGATTCAAATCTATGGAGGATGATGTTCAAATCATTGTGGTCCACTGTAGCTAACCTTTAGCCTCCAGCCTCTTGAGAAATAACTTGTATTTTAATTATTTATATCCAGAAAAAGCCTAAAAAGATTAGATGAAACATCATAAGTACACTTCTACAAAGTAATTAACTAAAAGAGTTTAGAGTTTATAATTAAGATATCTAATTAAGATGTTATAGAACTTAAAAAAGATGTGACGCAACCGCACCAGAAGCATCTGGTTTTTTAGATCCAAAAACTAGGTTTGAAAAGTTCTTTGAACTTTTAAATGTCACCAGTTTATTAGAGCCAGAATAATTCAATTAAAATTTCTAGATGTTAACAATGAAACATTTCCTAGACGTTTATATACATATATATTCGCGTCTGTGTGTTTTTGTGTGTGTGTGTTTATTTGTGCATATGTGTTCTTGTTGCTATGTATTTGTATTTACCAAGGAAATGTTCATTTAGTTACGGTTTTCGATTACAATGAGTCTATTTCATTAAATAACATACTGTGACCAAAATTCCTTAATAAAAAGAATAATGAATGGCATAACAATAATTTGTTTAAACGAAATGACAATGATGATGATGAGGAGGAGGATGATGAAGAGTTTATGCTATGAACGGAAGCAATCGATCTAGTCTCATTTATACCGATATTATTCGATTAATTGCAAACATATTACATTAATTGTACCAATATAAAATGCCAAAAATATTATTGAAAGTTTTCTGTTGAGTGAGCTTGCTTAGATGAAGAATTTGAGTTTCTCGTGCACACACACACACACACACACATACACACACACACACCTAGTTCAAAGGTAACTGGTCCAAAAGTATTCATAGTAAAAATGTAATATTATTACTATCATAACGATTATGAGGTTATTTCCGTAAGAAATACTGAAACAATTAATGAACAGAGGTTTTTTGGTTTACAAAAACACAAAAAAAATTTTTCATTAAATGATTATATGAACAACCACTAATACATTTAACATGAGACATCATCAGCTTCATCATCATCATCATCACCTTCATCATGGTCATTATGGTATAAAGGTGATTTTATAATACTGACTTCATTAAAGATACAATGTACTAAGTCTTTAGAACCGGTCAGAATTATAGTTGGCAAAACATATTTAAATAAATTAAATTAAAATAACTATTAAACAAATAAATAATATGTATTATAACTTAATAACCTAGCTAAATAAAAACAAACATATCTATATATATATATTTATTTAATTTAAAAAAATCATTTATAATGGTAATTGAAGAGAGAATGAGGATGATAATGATGCCTTCAATCAATTACTCCTAGTGAGCGTATCATGCAACGAGACGATAGCATCAATGCATTTCCCAATACTGCAGAAGACAATGAGTACAAGATGAACTCACCAGTACAACCCTCTCCATAGCAACATGCACATATGCATTAGATTCATATAACGAGGATAACTAGTGAATTTTCATTGATGAAATAGAACTAGCATGGGGTGAGCCCGGTTAATGAGACAACTAATTAATAAACATGGTGCTTAATTAGACGAATAATATCAGCCTCATTATGTAGAAAATAGTTCAGATACTTGACATAAAAATGATTAAACATAATTATATATCAAATAAAATTTAAAAGTAATTTTAATAAAAATTAATAAAACTTAATTATACCTAGTTATCCAATCTATGGTTTGAAAAAGCGTTTAAATATCAATTTAAAACGAATGAAGTGAAATGAATAAATTTGGGGAGGGAATGCACAATGCAGTGTGTCGCACTGCCAGTCTCAGAACACACAGAAATACAACACACACCCACACACACAGACATACAAAAATACACACACATACATCGAACAACACATACAAGCATACAATAATACACAGTGACATATACAACACACAGAGACATACAACTACACAGAAACATACAACAATACACAGAGGCATACCTCAATACACAGAGGCATAAAACAATACACAAAAGCATACAAGCACACACACAGACATACAACTACACATACACTAGCAGATCTACAAAAACATACGCGAAAAACTCTACAATAAGAAATATCACAAACCAATGATTGGTAATTGTAGGCAACTGACTAATCAATGATTCGACTATATATATATAATATATAATTATATATCAATTAAACATATAATGGTGTCTAATGGATCTTTTATGCAAAAATATAGATTAATTAAAGAAGTAAATAATTAGAAGAATGCATGTAACAGCATGGATATGGGTGTAGAATATATTTTATTTTAAAAACACAAATATATTCTACTGGTGGTCTGTATATACAATTTGAAAATGCAAGCATATTTATTTTTAAAATACAATAATGTTTGATTTTCAAACTTGTTTGATTAACACCTAAATGTAACTAATTTAAAAAAAACAGAAAACTTCAGAAAAGAGTCATAAATAAAAGAGAGAAATGAAGAATTCTTTTGAAGCATGCTATTGTCTGCCTAGGGAGGAGCGAGGGTGGAGTTTGCGAGGCGGTGCATTGAAGTGTCCTCCTCGGGGATGAGCGTGAGCAGAGCCATCATGATGAAACCCAGGGCAATGAAGCAAACCTTCGCAACACTCGTGTCCTCGGCGTCAATCTCGTCGTGCAAAATCTCAAAGAACGTCACGTAAATGAACGTGCCCATGGCGAACGCTTGCAGGAGGCCATTGGTGATGTCGAGTTCAGTGCTTTGATGGCCCGTCTCGGTCATCACTGTGCCGACCGCCACACCAATGGGCATGATGAAGGAGCAGACGAGAGACGTGATGAGGAGTTTGCGGAGGGGAAAGTTCGACTTGACGAATTGCAGACCCAGACTGAAGCCGATGACGATTTCGTGACACATTACTGCGAAGAAGAGTTGCATGACGGCCTGGTTAGTCGCCTGGAGTCCCACACTCATGCCCTCGAAGATGCGGTGGAGGGAGAGGGCGAGGATGAGGACCAGTGAACGAGTGCTGTGGTGGTGTCCATGGATGCCACTCGAGGCGATGCTGACTGTGCGAGTCCTCGTCGTCGGCTTTTCCATCTGGATGAGATACAAGTCGTCCACAATCCTCACTCCGTCACTCGTGGGCGTCTCAATGTTCTTCTCTGCGTTAATCAAATGCAGAACGCCATCAGCTCCCAGTTCGTGCAGTACTTTTCCATCTTTTCCGATGCACGGAAGACCTTTGAGACATGGCTCACAGTTGTCTTCAGGAGTTCGGCATGACACCGATGTAGTTGCGACCTTTGCGTCACCAGTTATTTGCCTCTGTTGCTTCGCTGCATTTCTTTTCTTTTGCCTTCGCTTGTTACACATTAAAACGACTTTTTCTGCAAAAAGAACGAAGAAGAAACCTACTCCAGTGAGGAGATCAGCGATTGGGTAGTCAATGGTGAGTGACTTGTCGAGCATCTGCCTCACCTCTGGACCCATGTGGAGGAGGTACGTGCCGAAGAAGATGCCGCCCCCTAAGCACATCAAATAGCTGAGCACTCGCTTTCCCTGGGCCCCTCTCTTACTGATGCATGAGTGCAGACGATATGGAGCCACTGTGGCCAGCAGAGGCAAAATGAACGTGCCAAATAGCGCGATTATTTTACAAACTAACCTATTCATTTTTACTTTTATTTTATTTATACACTTTTTAAATGTATTATACTTTTTTATTTATCAAAAATCTTTCAGTTTTTACAACGTCTTTGAATAGACAGGTTATAAAAAAGAACGTGGGGAAACCTGGAATCATATGTCCCAAAGCCTTTTTTTGTTAACTTTTTCCAATTAAGTAGCAAATCGTTAAACTTTTAATGAAGCACTGAAGCGGAAAAACTTAAAAAGCGTGGAACCTAACGAATTGTGATCGAAAAGCAAAGAGACTAAAGTGACCTTTATGATATTTATTGTGCTTCACTAAATACTGCATCAAGTTATCTTTGAGTGCGTGTCTATAAAAACTGAGTCAATAACTTAATAGATTCAGTATATATTTGTGAAACCAAGTTATTAAAATTTATTTTTGGCATACATATTTTGATCTTTCTCAGATAATCAAAGTACCAGTGGTAATTTAATTTAACGATCTACATTCTTTTAGTCTGTTCTTATTCCATTAAAGATATTTTGAAAATTAAAAACTATTTATAGTCACAAAAAATTCAATATCCAGGGTATAAAATGCTTAAAAACTGGGCATTTATTGACTTAATCGAACTTTTTTCTTTCTTGGTGTCTCCATCTTCAGCATTTATCTCCCTTTATGAATCTTCTCCGTCCTTTATTCTTTATTTTTTTATCATTATCAGCATCACCTTTACTATCCTTTTCATTCCCCATCATCTCTATTATCCTTACCATCATTACCATCACTTTCAACATCATTATTTTTTCTTTCGATAGCATCACCCTCAACATCGTCACTTTTCTTCTTTACAACATCACCCTTCGAACGGCTCAACATAGACGTGTCCTTGTTCTTGTTTCTTCGTTTCTCTTCCTTAACTTTTGAACTCTTCAATTTAGAGAAATCCTTTTTATTTATTTCTTTTCCCTCACTCACTTTTAAATCCTTATCTTTCTTCTTCCCACACTTTTCCGTGCTCATTTGACTTCCTCCGATTTTTCTTCTCTTCCTTTTCTTCTTCGGCGTCAGTCTCATTTTCTTTTCGAAGAATCTGCGTTGATGCCGTTTGAGAGTGAACCACCACCACCACCATCATCATCCTAATCATCCTCTTCACCATCATCATCCTCCTCACCATCACCACCACCATCATCATCATCATCATCATCATCATCATCATCATCATCATCATCATCATCATCATCATCATCATCATCATAATCATAATCATCACGCCCACAGCAATAACCTCTCTGTGGGGGCAGTGGCTGCATAAGCTCTCTTCAAGACAGCAGTTCTTTGGTCCCTAGCCCTACAATCCTCATCATCATCACCATCATCATCTTGATCATCATCATCCTCTAGCTGAAATGGTGATGATAGTGATAATGGTGAATAGTAATTAATTAGTCAACTAACAAAGTAAATAGGGTTACAATGATAACATGGGTTATGATAATGATAGTGGGACATTGGGAAATTCCAAATACCAGTGTTGGGTTTCCCCCATTTCGATCTGCTTCATCGGCCGTCTTGCAGTTTGACTGACGATGATGATGACGATGTTGATGACGATGATGTTGATGATGGTAATGATAACGATGATGATGAAGATGGTGGTTACACTGCTTATAGGAACTTTATAATTGAACTAAATTAGAACTTTAATTAACTTTAATTAGCGATGATGATGATGATGATGAATTTTAGAAATGAGCAAACCAGTTTGTTGATGAGTAAGCGCTTCCGTTCTTCGTGAGACACGATGAGACTGGATGGATGGATGAATGAATGGATGGATGAATGGGTTGATGAGACTGGATGGATGGATGAATGAATGGATGGATGAACGGGTGGATGAATGAATACAATATAATACAACGACGAGTATTATTAACGTGGCGTAAACCCGGACGGGTTTCAAGACCACTTGGTTATGGAAAATTTGATAATAATATTAATTATAGATGAATAAATGGAAAGTATAGGAAAAGTAAGGAATTGAAATTTAACAATAAAATCATTGAATGGATGGATGAATGGGTGGATGAATGAATGAATGGGTAGATGAATGGATGGATGAATGCTGTAGATGAGTGGATTGGTTGATGAATGAATGAATGGATGGATGGATGGATGAATGGATGGATGGATGAATGGATGGATGGATGAATGGATGGATGAATGGATGGATGGATGAATGGATGGATGGATGAATGGATGGATGGATGAATGGATGGATGGATGAATGGTGGACGGATGAATGAATGAACCACACCACGCACCTTTGCACCTGACTGGCGAACGAATCGAGAGTGGCGCTGATGCACAGCGATCCAGCCTTCAAATTCAACTTCTCTTTCAGCAATTTGCGTCCTTCTCGCAATGAAGTTAACTCCTTAGGGTGGTGGTGGTGATGATCGTAGTGGTGGTGGTGATGGTAGTAGTGGTGGTGGTGATGGTAGTAGTGGTGGTGGTGATGGTAGTGGTGGTGGTGATGGTAGTAGTGGTGGTGATGATCGTAGTGGTGGTGGTGATGGTAGTAGTGGTGGTGGTGATGGTAGTAGTGGTGGTGGTGATGGTAGTGGTGGTGGTGATGGTAGTAGTGGTGGTGATGATCGTAGTGGTGGTGGTGATGGTAGTAGTGGTGGTGGTGATGGTAGTGGTGGTGGTGATGGTAGTAGTGGTGGTGATGGTAGTGGTGGTGGTGTTGGTAGTGGTGGTGATGGTAGTGGTGGTGGTAGTGGTGGTGGTGATGGTAGTGGTGGTGGTGATGGTAGAAGTGGTGGTGATGGTAGTAGTGGTGGTGTAAGTAGTGGTGGTGGTGATGGTAGTGGTGGTGGTGATGGTAGTAGTGGTGGTGTTGGTAGTGGTGGTGGTGATGGTAGTGGTGGTGGTGATGGTAGTAGTGGTGATGATGGTAGTGGTAGTGGTGATGGTAGCGGTGGTGGTGATGGTAGTGGTGGTGGTGATGGTAGTAGTGGTGGTGATGGTAGTAGTGGTGGTGTTGGTAGTGGTGGTGGTAGTGGTGGTGGTGTTGGTAGTGGTGGTGATGATCGTAGTGGTAGTGGAAGTGGTGATGGTAGTGGTGGTGATGATGGTAGTGGTGGTGGTGATGGTAGTGGTGGTGATGGTAGTGGTGGTGGTGATGGAAGTGGTGGTGGTGATGGTAATGGTGGTGGTAATGGTAGTGGTGATGATGGTAGTGGTGGTGGTGGTGATGCTAGTGGTGGTGATGGTAGTGGTGGTGAAGTTAGTCAAAGTGGTGTTAAGGGCAGAGAAAGTAATTGGGGTAAACGACAAAGTCAAAGTAAAATTAAAGAATTTTAAAATTTCATTATTTTTTAATATTGTCATAAATCTTGATTTGTTAAAGATAATTTTTTAAAATTCACGCAAATGGCTACATTGCCAATCCAAATTGATCATCCATGCATCCATGCACCCATCAATACATCAATACACATGCATCCATACAAACATCCATGCATCCATGCATTCATCCATCCATGCATCCATCCACCCATGCATGCATGCATCCACCTGGATGACGTCAGAGGACACAATCTTCTCCAGCACACAAGCCTTCTTCGTCAAGTAATCCGTTCTCTTCTCTTCATCTGCACCCTCCTCCCATGCCTTGCTGAACAACTGTGTGTGTGTGTGTGTGTGTGTGTGTGTGTGTGTGTGTGTGTGTGTGTGTGTGTGTTTGTATGTGTGTTTCTGTATGGGTGTGTGTATGTGTGTGTATGTTTGTTTGTTTCTGAATGTGTTTCTGAGCGTGTGTGTGTGTGTATGTGTGTGTGTTTCTCTGTGTGTGTGTGTGTTTTTGTGTTTGTGTGTATGTGTGTGCACCTACCCAATCGTCAGGAGTGAGAGTGAAGGCATTTTTTCGTTTCAATAAGTTGAAGACGTCAATCACATCTTGGTACGTTTGAATGGAGTTGGGTGCTTGTTGCTTCTGGATATTCTGATTGTTGTTTGAATGTTGTTGCTGCTGTTGTTGCAGAATACTTTGTAGCTTCTGCTGTTGTTGCTCTAGTTGACTACAATGTTCTTGTTGTTGATGTTCTTGACTATTGTGTTGTTGTTGTTGTAGTAGTTGTTGTTGAATACTATGGAGTTGTTGTTGGGAGAATGGAAGTTCCCTTATGGAAGACGGTTGCACTAAGACATGTGGTTGCGAAGGTGGATGAACAGTAGAAAATGCCTCTGTGGATGTTCTAGTAGAGTTGATTGTAGTAGAAGACTGTTGTTGATCATAATATACTTGTTGTTCTTCTTGCTGTTTTTGATTGTCTTGTTGTTGTTCTACTCCATCTTGTTGTTGTTCTACTCCATCTTGTTGTTGTTCTACTCCATCTTGTTGTTGTTCTACTCCATCTTGTTGTTGTTCTACTCCATCTTGTTGTTGTTCTACTCCATCTTGTTGTTGTTCTACTCCATCTTGTTGTTGTTCTACTCCATCTTGTTGTTGTTCTACTCCATCTTGTTGTTGTTCTACTCCATCTTGTTGTTGTTCTACTCCATCTTGTTGTTGTTCTACTCCATCTTGTTGTTGTTCTACTCCATCTTGTTGTTGTTCTACTCCATCTTGTTGTTGTTCTACTCCATCTTGTTGTTGTTCTACTCCATCTTGTTGTTGTTCTACTCCATCTTGTTGTTGTTCTACTCCATCTTGTTGTTGTTCTACTCCATCTTGTTGTTGTTCTACTCCATCTTGTTGTTGTTCTACTCCATCTTGTTGTTGTTCTACTCCATCTTGTTGTTGTTCTACTCCATCTTGTTGTTGTTCTACTCCATCTTGTTGTTGTTCTACTCCATCTTGTTGTTGTTCTACTCCATCTTGTTGTTGTTCTACTCCATCTTGTTGTTGTTCTACTCCATCTTGTTGTTGTTCTACTCCATCTTGTTGTTGTTCTACTCCATCTTGTTGTTGTTCTACTCCATCTTGTTGTTGTTCTACTCCATCTTGTTGTTGTTCTACTCCATCTTGTTGTTGTTCTACTCCATCTTGTTGTTGTTCTACTCCATCTTGTTGTTGTTCTACTCCATCTTGTTGTTGTTCTACTCCATCTTGTTGTTGTTCTACTCCATCTTGTTGTTGTTCTACTCCATCTTGTTGTTGTTCTACTCCATCTTGTTGTTGTTCTACTCCATCTTGTTGTTGTTCTACTCCATCTTGTTGTTGTTCTACTCCATCTTGTTGTTGTTCTACTCCATCTTGTTGTTGTTCTACTCCATCTTGTTGTTGTTCTACTCCATCTTGTTGTTGTTCTACTCCATCTTGTTGTTGTTCTACTCCATCTTGTTGTTGTTCTACTCCATCTTGTTGTTGTTCTACTCCATCTTGTTGTTGTTCTACTCCATCTTGTTGTTGTTGCTCTTCTTGTTGCATGCGAGTAAAATCTTGCGAATTGTCTATCAACTCATCAAGATTCAAAACGCTATCCAACTCACTACGGCCATCATCCTCCATCCGCACAAACCTCACCTCTCCCTCATCACACATCTCCTCCAAATAACTTACATTCAATGCGTCGTCAAGAGCCATTGACGCTTCGCCATCATCATCAACACCACTGCCATTGTCAGTTTGGGTGGTGATGCTAAAGTGAAGAAGATGGTTGAGCTTTTCCAAGTCATTCATGAAGGAATTCAACTCTTTCCATTGCTTCAACTTTAATCTTATCTGTGTTGGTTGTGTGGAAGAATTAGAAAGAATAACTGGAATAACTTAAATCAATAACTGGATTAACTTAAATAAGTTGGTTTCTAATTTATTAGCTGAATAAATAGCCAACTTATAATGCCCAGTCTCACAAATTGATTTCAAATGTTTTTTTTATTGTTTTCATTTTATTATTCTACACTTACCAAGACAGGAGTAGGAAAAGGATGGGTGCAGAAGAGGATGTAGAGCGAGAACAGAGAACATATTCTCACCTGAAGATGCCATTTTAAATGACAATTATACCATAATTCTAATTTGAATAAACAATGAAATCAAGAGTAGTGTAATTTCATTATTATTTCCATAACTTACCTCAGGGAGACTTGGTGGAAGTAAGTAAATTGTGACAATTCTCATACATTCTTCTGTGAACTATAAAAAGATAGAATATAATGCAACAAATATATATATATTTTTAATATCAAAATATTACAAACATTCTTCAAATTGTCAGTTAAAATTATTAAACATTATCTTTTGATTCACCTCTCTGCATTCCCGGTCATTTTTGCGGAAATCAAAGATACAGTCAAACTTTTGTTCTAGAAGAGTGGCTTCAAATACTGGCCATTGAGTTGACTTTTTTTCACAAAACGCATGAATTAGTTTTTGAAAGTCATCAATAAATCCATGAGCCAATTCACTTATAAGTAGTTTGCTGCGCATTTTATTGTACGAGATATTTTATAGAATATATTGAACAGCTTTTGAATTTACATTTTAGCATGTTTAAAAGGAATTTAAAAGTGCAAGTTCAAATAAGTGAGAAAAATTTAATTTTTCAAGTATAAACATATCAATTAATAAATATTAAAATATTAAAAATAATTTTTTATTTATTAAACTAGTTTACTTTTTTTGCGAATGTTGTGTGTTACTTTGTATTCTTTGCTTGCAACAATTTGCACAATTCTTCCTAATTAAATTATTAATTAAAACCTAATTCGGAAACATTTATTTTCAATAAATAACATTAAAAGAATGGCGGAAATTGAAATTCATCATGAAGATGAATTTGAAGTTGAAGATGACAATGAAGGTTTATTTTCTGAGCGATATTTAAACTCATTTCTTTTGAATGTTTGATCAATTTGAGTAATTATTGCTTTGAAATATTTAAACTAAATTTTCAAATTTAACATAAAAATGATTTAATGGATAGGTGGACTTCAAAAACTGAAAGATACTGCTAGAAATAGAAAAGGACGTGGATTTGGACAAGGTAGTTGAATATTCTCGGCAAATTATTCAGAAAATAAGTTTTTACCATGTTACAAATTTATCTGTAAAGAATATTCATTTCAATATGCAAATAAAAGAAATTAAAGTGTTTTTTAGTTATTTCTTAAGATTTTAATTTTAAATTTTTCAACAATTGATCATACTTTTTGCAGAAACCAGGTTGAACACTCGTCATTATGAGAGCATGGATAGTGAAGAGATCGACAAAGAGAATGGTCCTCAAAGATGTGAGCTCATAATTAATATAGATATTGTTATATATAACGGTTATATATTATAACCATTCAGTAATTTTTCTGAATACATTATCTCAAGAAAAATGTTATTGAATGTTCAAATACTTTTTCCAATAAGCGGTTGAAGGGTGGATTGTCTTTGTGACAAACATCAATGAGGAAGAAACGAGTGAAGACGACATCAGGGACAAGTTTGAAGAGTTTGGCGAGATCAAGAACTTGCATATGAACCTCGACCGCAGGACCGGCTTTGCGAAGGGGTATGTCTTGATGGAGTACGACACGTACAAGGAAGCAGACGCTGCCATCAAGAATCTCAACGGAACCGAGTTGTGTGGTCAGACCATCCATGTCGACTGGACTTTCGTGAAAGGGCCCAACAAGAAGGCGAGAAAGTCAAGTAGGAGAAATGATTGATTCAAATGGCACTGTCTTTGTCATGTTTTTTCTCGTTTTTTATTTTCAAAAAAAATACAAAGTTAACAATTGATTGAAAGAAAAGTCTTTAGAAAAATAGTTGTATAAAAAAGAATGTATTGCACTTGAAAATATTAGAGTCTATTTTCAACAATATCGATATAAAACAAGATAATATAATTTTGATTGAATGAAAGTGGTGGATTGTCCATAAAAATGTGGCATTTTTGCCTTTAAAATGAACATTTAATAAGAATAGAAAAAGATTAAATATTTAACAATTCAAGAAAATACTATCATTTAAAAGCACAGAAAATATTTATAGAATTCTGAAATATAAATATCAAAAATATAATCTACATTCAAAACATAGGTCCCTTAATAAAAATCCTAAAAACGTCTCTCATAGCATTCAAGGCGTGCGAATAAATACAAAACGTATGCATTGAAAATTAGTCAAAAAAATAATTTTAATATTCATGTGGGTTGGCCATTATAACCTATAATAAAATAAGAAGAAATATAAGCATAATAATTGCCATGATGTGGAACGTTTGGATGCTTCATTGCTTGGAAGAGGGCACTGAAAGATACTTCTAATGAATAAGTTACTGCCTGAACTCACATTTGAATAAACGCGGGCCCTCTCTCACGGACAAAGACAAACACACACACACACAAGAACAAACATACACACAACCACCACTCATATAAGCCTGGAAGAGTCGAGGTAGAGTTGCAGCAGTTGCTTAACGAAGGAGTATTGGCAGACGGTGGTGACGAGACGCATGCGCTGTTGCCTTAGTGACGAGAGCAGGGATGGCAGGTCGAGTGGAATGCTGTGGTCAATGGCCTTTTTACCCAGCAACGACAACATCGCCACTCCAGTTCTGCCAACTCCACCACTACAGTGTACCACACACGGAGGATTGTGAGGTGTTTGTGCGGTGGTGGTCGATGCTTTAAGCGGTTTATTCTTCGAGAAAAGTCCACTTTTCGGAGGGGTTTTCTGCTCCAGGGGTGGCTTCGAGGTATCTTCGCTGAACTTGAGGAGGGCCGCTTGTCTGGAAATGCTCTCAACAGCATCGAGAAAGTCCAGGAAAGAGTGATGATCCACGGGACAACCCTCGGACGGCCAGTCCACATACTCCATGTGGTAGACAAACCGCTGCTCGACCACCACTAGCACAGAATCATGCTGCGGTGGTGCTTTCACATCTCGACTGGACATCAAGGGTAGCTTGATCTTGCGCTTAGTTTTCTCGACTTTTTGTTGCTTCGTCGTCTTGGTTACCTTGAGCAGACGTGTGGCGTATGAGTTGGTTATCGAAGGACCCGAAACCAATTCGATTTGGAAGCTCCCGTGGGTGGATTGAGGCGAAGAGGGGCTGTGAGGGAAGTAGGGGTGGCATTTGTTCTCGTCAACCCGCGCCACCATCACCACCAAGACACAGCCCTCCTGCCACACCATTTGCCAAAAGTCTTCTACAGTTTCTGTCGTGGGTAGGTGGAAGGGTTGGTGAGTGGATGACTAGGTAGATTTTTTAAATATGAATAATCCAGTTCAAGAATTAGTGGCACATGAGAGTAGAATTATATATAAATAATGAACACAAGCTTGAGATTTTAAAATGGCTTATTAAAAATGTCATGTGCTCGACTACGGAATGCCAAGTAAATAAGCGACAAGGGTCTGGAAGCTTATGACCCACTTTTAAACCAATTAAAACAAAACGGCCTAAAACTCTCTCATTAAATGGCTACAAAACGGTCTAAAACTCTTTCTCGTTTAAAACGCCTACAAACCTTTCAAGGGACCCTGGGCGGCTATTGCATCGAGACGATCCTTACCGACCTGGATGCAGACGTGCGAGGCGTTGATGTAGCCGTCAGGATTCGAACCGTCGCTGTTCGATTCACGCAGAGAGTGTAGTGATGATGATGGTATTGCTAGTGTGGTGGTTGATGATGATGATGATGATGATGTTGGTAAAAGAGATGCTGTTGATGAGGAAGATGGCGGTGGTAGTGAAAGTGACGCCGATGGTGGTAAAAGAGACGCGGCTGATGATGACGACGGTAGTAGAGATGATGATAACATTTGGAAGGTTTGATGGGAGGTTGGTGATGATGATGATGATGAGAACTTAGTAGCATCAGCAGCAACTGGTAAAAGGCTGCTGTGGCGACTGAGAACCACCCTATTGCTCTCGTATGGAAGGACCGATGCAAGTCTGTTGCGGTGTTTGTTCCTGTCGAGAGCGCCTGTCCTGCAATCACCCCTTTCCCTCTCCATGCATACCTGCGTGGTGATGATGATGATGATGATGATGATGAGAAGAAGAAAGTTAATGGTGACAATATGATGAAGATGAGGATGTTTTTCATATATTTAACACAAATATAGAAACAAAGAGAATTTCGGAATGTAAAGACAAACAGACCTTTTCGAACTCAGCAAATAGAGCCGATTCCCTTATCTTTTCTCCTCGCAAGCCTACATCTCCCTCCCTCACCTCTTCCTCCTTCTCACCCTTGCCTTCAACCACCCCCTCTTCATCATTTATTTCTCCTCCTATTGATACAACTGTAGATTCAACAGTGTCTTTGACCGATGAAACCACTTTATCATCATCAGCATCATCACCAACCACCCTCCCATCATCAACAATCTTTCCCATCTCATTATCACTTCTTCCTTCCTCATTTTTTTCATCTTCCCTTGCTTCATCACCAACCACACATTCGACATCTTTAATATTCTTATCAATGCTGTAGTTACCCAAATTATTTATTGATTCTTTGTTACTACCATCACTGAATTTACTGTCGTTGTTGCTGATACTATGTTGCTTATTTATGACTCCACTCGAAACACGTGCTTCGTTTATATTAGCCAAAGAATCCAGAATTTGTGAGTCATGCGCAAAGGAACTGAGCGATGTTACGGAGGGCAGGTCGGAACTCTCGATTGGTTTTTTGATTCTTTGCAGCGTGTTCGACGAAAAGTCGTCAATATTTGGTCGCCACGACGACCGAATGTCGATTTCTTTGGCCTTAGCAACCACTTTCGTGTTGTTGTTGTTTTTGCGGTTTGTTGAGCGGTTTTCATTGTTGGTCTTGTTGTTGGAAGTGTTCCTTTGTAGTGTTGAGACGTTGGGAAGACTTTGAGCTATGAATTTGCTATGATCTTTGTCGTTGTTGTCGTCAAGGGTGTTGTTGTTGTTGTGGATGTTGTTGTTTGTTGAATTGAGCAGAAGCCTAATGAGGTTTTGGCTTTTGATATCTTTTTGTTGCAAGGATAATAGCGACAACTGAAGAGGTTGTGGTTGCTGATGATGTTGTTTTAGGTGTTGTAGTTCTTGATGATGATTTTGTTGTTGTTGCTGTTTTTGTCTAAAATATTCCCTCTGTTGCGGATTGATTTTTTGCTGCGGCAACAAGACAGGTAGTTGTGATTGTTGCAGTAGAGACACCCTTCTCTGCACTGGATCACACATCGACTGGTGCTTCTTGAGGACCCCCTTCTTTTTCTTTTGACTATTATTTACGTACATTTGATTAAAATTATTGTTGCTATTATTATTATTGAAATTATTATTGATGTTGTTGTTGACATGACCTAGATTCTGCAAAGCGCCCATCGAAATGGAGGTGGTCGAATAAGGGGGTGGATTTTTCGGTCTTATTTTGTTTTTATTGTTATCAAATTTAACCATTAAATTACTTTTATCGAAATAAGATATATTATTATTAGTCCTATTATTTATAAAATTATTTTTATCATTAACTAAACCATCAAGGTAATCATTGAACACAATTCTCTTGCAATTCTCATCAACCACCTTCAAATTATGACATTGCGTTATGTTGAGGTCATGGGAATTTAGTCTTATGTTGCCAAAGCTGCTGTTCAGAGCATTAATGCTGTCTTTCGTGTTGTTATGCGCTAGATAATTAAAGTTATTGTTATTATTTTTATTGTTGTTACCGTATTTATGGTTGTTGCCGAAATTAACGAAATTAAATCGATTATCTGAACAGTTCATAAAGTTTCCCTGTGGTCGGACCAAGTTCGAGCGGTGTTCATAGAGATTTACAGCACGCGCTTCGTTGGAACCAGCCACATAATCTCCAACACCATAGGAATTCTCCCTACCGGCCTCGTTGAAACAGCCATTGCCGTCTTCATCGGCCTTCGCCGCCTTTCCATCGCTCCTCCACATACTTATACTACCACTGCTGTTCGAGAAACCAACGGCTCCACCACCATTAGGAACGCCGCTGCTGCTGCTAACGCCACCGCTGCTAATACCTTGGTGGCAGGGATGGAGAGGGTCCCGGTATTTGCTGAGCAGGTATTGCGTATTCTTGCTTCCCACCAATACACTGGTGCTACGGTCGACGGGCTTTGAGTTGAAATGTTGGTATCTGCTTTGGTGTTGTTGTTGCAGTAAATGTGGGTTGTTATGGCTACTATTGTAGTTGATATGGTTGTTGTTGTTGTTGTAAACTCCGAGTTTTTGATACAACTGGCTTCCCATAAAACTGTTTTTGTTGGTATTTTGTATTAGTATAAATGCTGTTTATATTGTTAATGATACTGATAATAATAATTTCAATAAAATTAGTAATATTATTAAATTTCAATGATGATGATTATTATTATTATAAACACACCTGATGTCTGGTTGGCTTAGACTGGAGAAGATTGGTATGTCGTTGTTTGTTACCTGGAATTAACATTTCAAATTTAATTATAATTAGTATAAAGTATTATTTAATAATCAAATTATAACTAATATTAAATATTATTTAATAGCCAAATTATATTTAGAACTAAATATTGAAATGAATAGTTTGATTATAATTGATATTAAATATTGATTTTAATTAAAATTTCTGTGATTTTAAACTAGGCATAAATAAAATAGATAACAACGTTATTGTTGTTGAGCAGTTGTTGGTAGTAGGCTTGAGAAGCCATGCGGTTATTTTGTTGTTGTTGTGGTTGCTGTTGCTGTTGTTGTTGTCTATATAACTGTGAGTTCATGTTGTTGAGTCGGAGTGGGAAGTTTTGTTGTTGTTGCAATTGTTGTTGTTCTATTAATTCTTCGTACTTGAAGGACCTGTCTACAACTTGGTTGTTAGTGTTGTTGAACATTGGAGCGTGTTGTTGTTGTTGTTGTTGTAGTAGGTCAACATTAAACAAGGCATCAGTCTTGAAATCTGCATACGAATTATAAGGTTTTTGAATGTTGTTGTTGATGTTGTTGATGTGTTGTTCACTCAACAATTGCGTGCTTCTGTGGTTGAGTCGTGGCATAGCTGTAGATTGTTGAGATAGTTGTTGTTTGGAAAATTGTTGTTGTTTTAGTAAAAGTTGTTGTTGTTGCTGCAACTGTAATGCCTTAATTTTCATCACAGACTCATAATCGGGCGTTGCTTTATACATGCTGCTGTTGTTGTGCTTGTTGTTGTTGGTGAGGTTGTTGATCTTGTTGGTGTTACTACCAACACTAGCTCCTTCAGTGTTGTTGATGTTGCTGTTAATTTCTGCACCGTAATCATTAACATCCTCTGGGATACTGCTGGTGAAAATGCTCAAACTGTTACTACTACTTTTGCTCCCCAACTCACCACTACCCCTACCCTCCCCACCACCACCACCAGCCACCAGGACCACACCCCCATTAGTACTACTACTACCAGCACCCCGACCCGCATACCCCACCCCATATTGAACCCCTCCCACCACACCACTAATTACGTCATCATTACTCAACACCACGCCTTCATAATTAAATGGATATGAATAATTAATGAGGTTATTTATAGGCAAGTCTGCCATTGGTGGATTTGTATTTGCATCTTTTGATGAAGAACTGAGGTTGTTATTACTATTATTATTAAAATTATTATTATTTATATTGTTGTTGTTGATGAGGTCAGCGTTAAAGTTGTTGTTGCATATGTTGTAGTAGTAGTCTACCAACTCACTATTCTTCTTCTTCCGCTTCCTCCCACCACTACTATCAGAACTGTCAAGGACAGACGTCATATCATTACTATCATTATTATTATTATTGGTGTTCTCATTACTTTTGATATTATTATTGTTTTTATTTTTATTGTTGTTGTTGTTGTTGTTATTGTTGTTGTTGTTGTTGTTGTTATTGTTGTTGTTGTTGTTATCGGCCTTCATGGCGACCAGACTCTGCAGCAGATTTTTTCTGTCCTCGTCCGTCAGGCCTTGCATCGACTCTGCAAACAACAACAACAACGAGAATAACAATACTTATTATGATAATAACAAGCATAATAATAAGAATAAATAAATAATAATAAGGTCATATTATTAATAAATTGAGAGAAATAAAAATTAAAAAGTGAATTCTATGCTGGTGGACCCGCCAAAGCCTCCAGGTAGTCGATGTAGGGAGCTTGTCCGTTGCTCTGTCGCATGGTTGTTACTAATTGTTCATTATAATTATATTATTATTATTGACTATAATTCAATTATCAAATCAATATTTAACATTAATTGTAATTTAAATCAATTTAATGTAAAATTATCGTTTACTAGAAATCATTTTAAGTGTACACAAGTATGTGTTTTGAATGTACAATACACATCAACCATTGCATACAACACCGAATCACACAACACCACATATAAAAACAGGAACCCACAACACCACATACCCACACAGAGTCACACAGACTGGCTTCATCGAGATGATTATCATCACCATTCAGCATCACATTAGCTCCGTCATCTTCCTCTTCATCACCACCCTCATCATCATCATAATTACCATAACCAATGTTGACGCCATCATTATCATCAGCATCTTCATCATTATCATCATTTTCGTCATCGTTATTAACCAGACTAGGAATAGTGTTGTCGTAATAAAAAGTAGCAGTATCATCATCATCATCATTGGTGATGTATACATCATCATCAACCACATGACCATCATCGTAATCATCTCCCCCATTCTCTTTTTCTTCATCTCCATCTTTAGAATGATCTAAAACGTCGAAAATACCTTCAAAATCATCAGTGAAATTAATCCAATTAATTATAAACATAATTAAATATATGCTTTAAAAATTAATAAATTAGATTTTTTAAAATTTAATTCAAATAAAATATAAGGCTTAATGAAAAGATGAAATGAATTGATGTTATTTACAAAACCAACTGTATTGTTGCATAGTTGAACCTTTTCCATCATCATCATCATCACCGTCCTCATCATCGTCATCATTGCCATCGTAATGATGATATTGCTGCTGCTGATGATAATTCAAAGGTAGTTGTTGATGTTGTTGTTCAGATTTTGGTTGTTGTAGTAGTAGTAGTTGTTGTTGTTGTTGCAATGAAAGCACTATTTGTTTCATGTAGAATTCCTTTTGTAGGCTGAAGATTCTAGCCAGATATACAGCCTTTTGGGTGTCTTTCTGCCAGTGTTGGTGTTGTATTTGTTGTTTTATTTGTTGTTGTATTTGTTGATATAATTGTTTTTGTATTTTCAGTAGTTGTTGTATTTGTATATTTATTGATTTATAATTTAAATAAAAATATTTTTGTGTGATTAAATCCAACAACAACAAAAACACAAAAATAACAACAACATCAACGAAACAACAACAACAACAAACCAGTTCGAAGTAGAGACTGTGGTTGGAGATGTTGGTGGTGATTGAGAGGATACTCTTGTCATTGCTAAACTCATTCACGTCCTGCCACCTGATGAAGATGATGATGATGATGCTGATGATGCTGATGATGATGATGCTGATGATGATGCCTACTTATTATGTAGATGATCAGCTGGTTATTATTAATACTATTATTACAACTTATATTATTGGTAATATTATTATTAGTATTATCTTCATCAAAAACATCATCATCATCATCATCGTCATCATCATCATCATCATCATCCTCCTCATCATCATCGTCACTTGAAGTAGATGATGGGCTGGTTGAGGACCGATGGACGGATGAAGACTCCGATGTTGGAGGAGCCAAGGTATAACTGCTTTTCATTCAGGTCCTGATGATGATGATGGTGGTGGTGATGATGGTAGTGATGATGATGATAATGATGTTGGTGGTGATCATGATGATAGTGAGGTGGTTATGAAGATAACAATGATGATAACGATGATGATGTTAATGATGATAGTGATGATGTTGATCATTATCCCAAAAAAAAAAAAATTGGGGTTCTTGAATGATAATTGCGATTGGATTCAAATTACTGCATCCAGTTAATTCCATTCATAAATCTGCCTTCGCTATTATTTTATTGAATAATATTTAATTTTATTTTTTTCATTATTATTATTATTATAAATACTCAATTATTATTCTTCGTCTTCTTCTATTAGTGGTTTAATCGGCATAATTCAGTGCAGACGACATTATTCTAATCAACAACCCAATTCGATCTAACCCACATCATTATCAAGACCATGCCTGTCACACACCCCTTACTTGCACCCACTCATAACATAGTTGATAATGATGATGACGACGATGATGATGATGACGATGATGGTGATGATGACGATGATGATGACGATGATGGTGACGATGATGGTGATGATGATGACGACGGCCATGATGATGATGATGATGATCACAATAGTGAAGAAGATGAATAATAATGATAGTATTCTTATCATAACTACTAAGAACCTCGAGGCCATTACAGTTCAAAACAAATTCGAACATGTTTCTAAAGAATTCATAAATTTAGCAAGAAAACCCCAAATATTAAACAGATTTAAACAAGAAAAAGATCTACGCATATTCTTTAGACGATAATTAAACGATTTACTAGCAGCTTCTATTTAAATTCTTATTATTTATCATACCTATTACTATTGTTTTTATTATATTTTATTATTATTTTTATTATTTGATTTCGGAATGCCTAGAGTGATAAATTATTATGCGGAATTTACTGAATGAAGAATTAGGTCATGCTGGAAAGAATCATCATCATCATCATCATCCTCATCATCATCATCATCATCATCATCATCATCATCATCATCATTATCATCATGTGATATATTGTGGCAAAAAAAAGATATAAAAAGGCAGAATAGACGTAAATTCACACTCACTCACTCACCCAGTCAATCAATCAATCAATCAATCAAATACATTTTTATAGCGCTCCTTCATAAAATTCAAGAGCACTCTGAAATAAATTAGTTAAACAGATATGTCTTCAGATCCTTAAGAAACGTAAATACCCACTCAATCAATCATCCCTCCATTCATTGTCCAGGCATTCGTTCTCGCATCCATTCACTCATCTATTCATTCATTTCATATAATTATTATAATAATAGTGGCGGATAACCCGAACGAGCTTCCAGGCCATCTAGGCTGCATTTTTCATTTGCGCCTATGGGTCACTAGGGCATTGAACCTAGGACCATTAGACGCAATTATTTTCAATTCACGCCTATGCGCTACTAGAGCATTCCACTCTACTCCGCTACATTCCAACTCACTTCGACCCTATACATTCGTCTCACCCCCCCCCCAGCCAACTACACTTCACCACGCCTACCACAACTCACGTAAACAGGATAGTAGTGCAGTGCGTACGACTGGAGTTGCGTGGCGGTGGTGATGTAGAGGTGGTGCGCTTGGGTGGTTGTGGTGCTTGAGAGTCTAGCGTGCAGTTCTCTCACTTGCGACTTCACCAGTGCTACCAAGTCTGCCTCGTCACTGTCGTTCTGTTCAAGTGGTGGCCACACATAGACACACATACACACAAGCGCATAAAAACATACAAGCACACACACACATACTCATGCACACACACACACACACACACACACACACACACACACACACACACACACACACACACACACACACACACACACACACACACACACACACACACACACACACACACACACACACACACACACACACACACACACACACATACACACACACACACACAAACACACACCTGGTTGAACACAAGGAAGTTGTCCAGATATCCATCAGGCTGTTCTGTATACTCTCCTATCTCAGCTGTGTGTCCATGAGTATGTGTGTGTGTGTGTGTGTGTGTTTGTGCGTGTCTGTGTGTGTGCATGAGTATGTGTGTGTGTTAAAAGAGTGCTTGTGTGAGTTTAGGTGTGTCTGTTTATATGATTTTATACACATGAGAAGACAAATAAATGGATTTGTGATTGTAGCACCATTTGTATTGTTTCTATTTTCAACCAGGTATATTCCTGATAACATTACAACTACAATTACTACTACTACCACTACTAGTACTACTACTTCTACTACTACAACTACTACTACTACTACTACTACTACTACTACTACTACTACCACTACTACTACTACTACTACTACTACTACTACTACTACTACTACTACTACTACTACTACTACTACTACTACTACTACTACTACTACTACTACTACTACTACTACTGCTGCTGCTACCACCACCATCACCTTGCAGGGCAAATGCAGTGAGGATTAGTGAATTATGGTGAATTTGTTCACTATCATCCAAACACATGTGAGACACGTCACTCTTCAGGTGGTGATAGTAGTAGTATCTGTTTGAGTGGTGGTAGAAGTAGTAGTAGTAGTTTTTAGGGTAGTGATTGGAGAATGATGGGAGATAGAGGATAGTGTCAGATAAATTCATATAACTAACATATTATTATGTAAATTATTACTATTATCATATGAAAAATCCTTATCATAATCACCTGGTGACATCATCAGTGATAAGATCAGCATCATCAACATAATACATAAGACAAAACTGGAGTTCAAGAATGGAAGAAATAAAAAAAGAAGAAAGATAAAATGATGATGATGATGCCGATGATGGTGATGAAGCTGATGATGATGATGATGGAATGATTTGCTCTTTTATACTTTTGTTCAAATCAAGAAAAGTGAATTGCAGTTCTGAAGGGTTGTTGTTGCTTAAAAGATTTTCAAAGTGTTGGCAAATTGTTGTTTTGTTGTTGTCACTTATATTGTCAGTTGTTTTAGTTTTTTTGCTATTGTTGTTGTTGTTACTCCAGTCACTTTTACTATTATTATTTTCGTTGTCTGTATTGTTGTTGTTGAAATTGTCTGCAGTAAGGTTGTTGTTGAGGAGACATGTGCAGAACTTGAGACCAAAGTATTCTGGCTATGGATGGTTGAAAAGTAGGTTAGACTTTTGATTCTGTGTCGGTTAAAAGCTTTATAACATGATTAAAATCTAATTTAAAAAGTTTAAACTAAAAATTCATATGACTTCAAGAGCCACTGTGTTGCAGGCTAACCAGCCCAAAATGAAATGAACAAATGTAAAGTTGAAATTGTAATTCTTAATTTAAAACCACGTCAAACCATCACGCCTGACCTGTGCAACACTGAGAAGACTGGCAACGGTGACGAGAAGCTTTCCTGCAGCGTTGTTGAGGTCGAAGCAGACGTCTATGTGGTTCAAGTCGCTTAGATGCACTCTGACTGCCTGTTCTCTCGTGCAAGCCTGTCCATCAGGGAGTTCTTGCTTTTTTGGAGACTTTTTTTTTTCAAACGAAGTCATCTTTTATTCAGAATTGAATTTATTATTTTTACAATTTAAATTGGATTAAATAAATGCCATATTTTGTCTTTTGGTCCTGGATTAGCATGATCCTAGATTGGAAGATTCAGATTAAAATATTTTGAACACATCTGATTACATTGAATTATTTTCATAATTAGTTTTTTAGTTTAATAGACTGCTTCAAAATAGAAAGTATTCCCTTTTAATTAACTTCCTCAGATCCACAAAGCAAAAAAGAAAGTAAGTTTCATCTACAATTTATAAAAAATGCAAAAAATTGAAACTTCATTTTGGTACAAAAATTTAAACAAGACATTTGCAAGCAATCCATATAAAATACTTGTGTCACACACAAGCACTCACGCACATTTGTAAACAGAATATTTGAAATAGTTAAAGTCTGAGTCAGAGACGTTGATTGGTGCAAGATGCTGTGAAGTTTATGGGATGAATTGTGCCGAGTTGGAATCTAAACTTTCGTTTTGACTTGATTATAATATTGATATGTTTCATTAGGATTTTTAAATAAATTGCATTATTTTTTATAGCTTTGCATATTACAATAAAAAAAATTTACAATTGTTATTACTTTTCTATATTCCTAAAAATTATATTTGCACAAAATAAATAAATATAATAAATCGTTTGCAAAAAAGTTTCAAAATATAATTTCTCACTAATAGTCACACCTTTCTACAGTTTGCGCTATTTTTAAATTTATTTTCTAGTTTCTTGTTTCAGCTGTATCAAAATGCTTTCTTCATAACTTTTTATTTAAACACAGTTTTTAGAAAAATAAAGATATGAATAAAGATACTTTTGAAGCGTATATTAATAACTATCAATTCTATTCTTGGTCTTTTGTTCTTTATTCTATACGTCTCTGAATTATCTTCTATCATTTCCTCTCATTCTCTCAACTCCCTATACTATGCTGACGATTCGCAGTTATATTTCAGCTTCGATACATCATCATATAATACTGTTATGGCATCTATATCTTCATGTCTATTATCTATTGAAAACTGGTCTAGCTCAATGTCTTTAAAATTGAATCTACTAAAGTTTGAACTTATATTTTTTGATAAAAATTGTAAACTAATTAATAGTCCATGTAATTTTTCCAATCATACTATTGTTCCATCTAATCATATTCGTAGCTTAGGATTTATTTTTGACTCAAAATTAACCTTATCAAACCAAATTCTATCAGTCACTAAATCTTGGTATTTTCATCTCAGACGTATCAGACAATTATTACCTTACTTAGATGACCCTTCTTTAAAGATGTTAGTCTCTGCACTTGTTTTATCTCGAATTGACTATTGTAACTCACTCTATTATATTACCTGAATCTACTTTAAAACCATTAAATAAAGTATTTAATTATGCAGCTAGAGTCGTTACCCACATTACACCCTCTCTCATCTTATTGCATTGGCTCCCCATCAAATTTAGGATTATATTTAAAATCTGTGTTTTTATGTTTAAATTAAAAAACTCCCCAGTATCCCCAATATACCTCAAATCATTAATAACTCACCCTCATAGAAGTAATTTAAGATCATGCACTCAAAATCATTCTTTCATCCCTTCCATTAATGCTAAACGTTCTTTCTATTATGCAGGTCCATATATTTGGAACTCATTACCTCCTCATTTAACTACTTCTAAATCATTATTTACTTTTCGTAAGGGTCTGAAGACATATCTGTTTAACAAATTCATTTACGAGCGCCCTTGAATTTGAATAAAGAGCGCTATAGAAATCTATTTAATTGGTTGATTGATTGAATGTAAGTATTATTCAAATAGTTATTAAATTCCACATATTTTTCTCTTTTATAAATTATAAACTTTATATTATAAAGTTAAATATTATGTGTATAGAACATATTCAAATAAAGATACACTTAAACTTTTAATAGGTGAAAATGGGATCAAAGCAATTGCCATTTTGGCAGCCGCTCAAATAAATTTGTAGAATAAACGGTTTTGGGTATAATATATTAAAATTTTAGAATCTTAAGTCTAAATAAAAATTAAATTTATTAATTAGAATGTTTTTAATGCGAATGTTGGTTGTTTTGAATCTATCAAGGAATGGTCGCAGCAGACCAAGATGGCCGCAGGGAATCGAGTGAGCTGCGACACAAAGGAGAAATCCTTTCATAGCAGCAGCAGTACCAGCGTCTGCAAGGACTTCTCCTTCACCCTCTATCGCAGCCTCGGCACCAGTGGCAAGACAGAAAATTGAGAAGAATGATGATTGTGTTTTGTTGTTTTGAGGATGATGTGGTGATGATTGTGCTGTGGTATGAGTGTTGGTATTTTGGTGATGATTGAATTTTTTATTTGTGGCGATAGTGATTTTTTGGCGATGATTGTCATGGTGGTGTGGGTGAGGTTGGATTATTGAGGTTGATTGATTGTTTTTTATTATTTTTTTTTATATATTTAAATTTATATATATACATATATTCGTAGTGGTCTAAAAACCGTTTTATTTAACAAATTTATTTGAAGAGCGCCTTTGTTCATTTAGCAAAGGGCGCTATACAAATCATTAGTGATTGATTGATTGAAGAAAGGAGAAAAGTCTGGAAAAACTGAAATTAATTTTCGGGCACCAACGATCGCTTTTGAGTGAAGTTGTACTATATTATTTACAAAATTTATACTATATGAAGTTTATTATAATTACAATTTTGGGATTTGAATTGCAATCTCAGTTATTATAAGCTGTCATTAATCATTAATGATTAATGTTTTCAGGACACAAGGAAGACGAATTTCAATAAATAACTAGGTATAACGTTTTTAATGAATTATTTTTAAAATTCGTTTCATTTAAATAAAAAAACAGAAATATGTATAAAATAGTTTACTTTTTTTCTAAATTGATTTCAGATAAAATGAACTCAAAGGAGTTAGTCTTTTTTGAAAACTGTGATTTACTTTCTATTTATTTTATGCAAATAATTTTTTTCCATTTAAATGATGAAATTATTGGTTTAAAATAATGTAAATCATGGCATTGAAGGCATGTGGATGAAAAGAAAGGAACATTACACCGTTTCCAAGAGTACCTTACATTATATGCCAAAAAGTAACATTAAAAAATATTATTACATTTTCATTATCCAATTTTTCAATCACAAAGTTTTTAACGCTATCATCATCATCATCATCATCATCATCCCCATCATCATCATCATCATCATCCTCATCATCATGACAAACCAGCTAGGAGGATAGTGACTAGATCAGCTAAAACCACAGCCAAACCCTCCACCACCATGTTTGTATATTCATGATGGAAATAAATTACGTTTGCGCTATGAAATATAACAATTAATCTTTTAATTAATGTTTGTATTGGAATTAAATATTTTTTTCACATTTAGGAAATTGTTGGCTCCCAAGAATACAAACAGGGCTCCCACTGTCATATGCCACTAAATAAGATAAATTTTCATAAATATTCATTAAAAAATTCTTTTTGAAATTAATTTTTATCAGATTTCTTACTTTTTATGAGTTTCATTTATCTTTTCATATACCCAGTAAGTTGAACATTTAATTGTAAAACTTTTATTAAATTTGGACAAATTTTAAAATTCAAAAAATAGCACAAAAAACCATGACAGTGTAAGCCTTGAAAGTATAAGATAAATGTGTCATTGAAATACATCGAATGTTGCCAGAATGATGAAGCCGATGTCAGTATTTCACAAGTACCTCCCGAACTTCAGAGTTTAATTCGGTAAATTATCGAAAAAGAAAAGAATAAAGATAAATAGATTTACCGAATCTTGACTATTTCGTTGTTGAATCGATAATATTATTGAATAAACGTATACTGGTCGTAATTGTTATATCCTACAATTCTCCTGACTATGCCTCAAGATGAACTCATTTTCTTCTGATTCAGAGTAAAAGAAGAATAAGTGGACGAATGCAATCAAAAAATCAAAGTTGAGATTCGATGGTTTGGTTCACAAAGTTTGCATCTTTTTACTTTTCACAATTGAAGATGATGTTGCCATAGAACCCTGTTTTAAAGAGGTCTTTTTCAGCAAAAACAACCGTTCTGGAACTAAAACAATTGTGAAAATAGCAAAAACATTTTAGAATTAAAGCCCAGCGTATGCGGGACATAGTCTTTCTTGAAGATCAATTACCAATTGTTTAGCTTGTTGAGCATCATGTAAATATAATAATATTTTTATGACATTGTTTTAAGCATAAAAGGAATAAAAAAAATCTAAGACAAGACAGTTTATAAATAAATCTTTTCGCCATTGTTTTATATAAGGTTTGCATTCTACTTGTCTTTATATGCGGACATGGCCCTGGACTAAATGAGTAAAGGTAAAAGTAATAGCGTATATTTTACAATTGAATTTATTCTTCATTTATATTTTGATCCTTTTATTTGTTATGTTTTTTAAGTTATAATTAAAGAAACAGTTTTTAAAATCTCTTTCGGTTTGCATTCTACTCATCTTAAAATGAGAAATTATAATTTACGATAAATTAAAATCCAAATGACATTAAAAGATCTACATAAATAGGTTTTTACTAAATAAATGATTTTGCTAATAAATACGCCATAACATTTTCTCTTGCTTTCATAATTAAAGCGAGTAGAATACTTCCCTATATATAACAGACATACAATGTGTCATATATAAAAGAAAACTCTATAGGGGAAACATTTTTACCCCTATAGAGTTTTTTTACCGTAAAATATATTGGATCTACATAGGATTTTATTAAATATTGTATTCATTTCAACGTTTTGAAGAAATCAAATTTAGTACCATGGTTGAAACTCTCAACGGAAGTGAAAATGGTGCCGCAATGGAAACTTACATAAAGAAAAGTGGCGATGATGGTACTATGACTGAAAGCAGAATAATCCAAAACAATGGGGTAAACGATAAAATTGAAAAAGGCAGTGATGGCAAAGCAAGAGAACACTGGAGTCTGCACATCGACTACGTTCTCTCGTCCATCGGCTACTGTGTAGGCTTCGGAGCCTTCTGGAGGTTTCCATACGTCTGTATGAAGAATGGAGGAGGTGGGTTGAGCTCTTAAATTATACATTCATAATTAATTAGTCGTCTCTGTCTCTATAATAAGATGGAACATACAATACAACACAACGATGAATATTATAATAATTATTAAACTTAAAAAATAAATTATACATTCATGAATGTGACATCAAGGGCTACAAAATTAGCCTATTTCCATCTTTTAGGCACATTTTCGTGTCACCCACACACTCGTGAATTCATCCACCAATATACTTAATTCTTAACGAATCTCTTCATCCAGGGGCTTTTCTGATTCCCTTCTTCATCTCCTTGATTCTATGTGGCATTCCTCTATTCTTCCTTGAAACTGTCGTTGGACAGCTTACAGGACTGGGTTTGTAAGCAGTTTCTTTCAGACATTTTCGTTCAGGCAGGGGGAGGCATTTCCGAGAGCCAGTTTTTCGTGCCAAATACAAGTTTGAATAAAATCACGCACATCTTTAGTTTACTTATTTTACTCGAAGAATAACTTTTTTCGGGAGCGTTGGCTTTGCCCCCTGAAAGTATGCCTGAAAGATCCTCTGTTTTCATGTTAATTTTCCTAAATTTGGTAAACATAAAATATAATTAAACTTATTATGAATGGTGACCAAAATATAAAGATATCTTTTCTATACTTATTTTCAGTAGGTTACTTCATATAGGGTTTAATTGATAGAGTAAATAAAATTTATTAAATATTTGCAGCTAATAAACCACTGAAACCGATTTAGGTCCCACTGGAGTTTGGAGCCTATGTCCGATTTTTAAAGGTGATATAAATTGTATAATTTCAACTTTTCAAATAATTTTGTAAAATAAAATAGGGGAAATATTGTATTAATAAAGTCAACTAGCAAGACTAATGAGTTGTGTTGTAACGAGGGCCTTCATAGTTCACAGCGTTTAGACTTTTTTCATCAATTACTTTTTAAACAAATTAATTAATTAATTAACACATAAACATACACTCACTCATACACACAACGCACGCACACACACAAACAAGCAAACACCTCTGTACACATTATAATTTGCAACCATAAAGTCCAATAAGACTTCCGACTGCAGGAGTTGGATGGGCAATGGTTCTGATGTCGGCGTTGGCATCGGTGTACAGCGCGATGATCCTCGCTTGGGTGCTGCACTTCACTGCCAGCTCCTTCAGCGTCTCTCTCCCTTGGGCCTCCTGTGGCAACCGGTGGAATACTCCCTCCTGCTTTGAGCGAGGGTGGGTGTCTGAATGTCGAGTAAAATGATTGAAATGTTTCTTATGCGATTGCTTGTTATAGTAAGTAGGTCTTTTGGGTCTGATTTGAAATACATATCGGCGTAATTGATTGATTTATTTTGATATTCTCAAGCATTATTTATAGCTAGAATGTAGTTAGAAAAGCAAAAATTAATTAGAAGAAAAAAATAATGAACTTTTTGAAAAAAACACTATTCAGACTCGACGAAAATGAAACCTTTCTAAATCTCTCTTCCACCATTTCATCGCCACTTCAATCAATTCAAAGACCACTCAACCATTCCATCCCTCCTCTCACCACCACTCATAATCGAACCTCTGCTGAAGAGTACTGGGAGTAAGTTTTATTTATATTCATTATTATAATCATTTTTATTATATTATTTTATGTTATTATTAATTATATTATTTTATATTATTATTAATTATATTGGTTTATATTATTATTAATTATATTATTATATATTATTATTTATTATATTATTTTATATTATTATTAATTATATTAATATATATTATTTTTATATTAATATATGTTATCTTATTTTTATATTAATATAAGTTATATAATTTTTATATTGTTATAAATTATTATTTTTATATTAATATAAATTATATTATTTTTATATTGTTATAAATTAGTATTTTTATATTAATATAAATTATAATATTTTTATATTAATTTAAATTATATTATTTTTATATTGTTACAAATTATTATTTTTATATTAATATCAATTATATTATTTTGAAATTGTCATAAATTTTTTTTCCATGATAATATTTCCTCTTTTTGTTAGTATTTTAAATATTTATTTTCTTTTATTGATTCCAACCTTTTGAACATTGTATCCAGTCACCTCATTCAATAAATCGACAAAATATTTTTAAAACACTCACACAGAGAAAGTGTTTTGGAGTTGTCTTCAGGAATCGAAGAGATAGGCGGGGTACGTTGGTCATTGTTTGCGAGTCTGTTGGTCACGTGGGCGGTGGTCTTCTTGTGTCTCTTCAAGGGCATCAAGTGGTCAGGCAAAGTGGTCTACGTCACAGCCACCCTGCCCTACATCTTCCTGACGGTCCTTCTGGTCAGGGGGGTCATGTTGCCAGGGGCTCTGCAGGGCATCATCTTCTACCTCAAGCCTGACTTCCGACAGCTTGCTAACCCAGAGGTTTCAAACTGTGCGTTTTAATGGTTTATGATGTGTTAATCGTGGTTTTTGGGTCTTGGTCTTGAAACTCGTATTGTGTTTACGCCACGTTAATATTAATCGTCGTTGTATTGTTTGTGTAATCTTATTTTTATGTTATGTGTGATTATATATGTCCTTATAGTATTTCCTTTGGATAGTGACGGTCACTATTTGCAGGTGTGGGCAGAGGCGTGTCTGCAGATCTTCTACTCGCTAGGACCAACCTGGGGAGGCCTCATCGCCATGGCAAGATACAACAAGTTCCATAACAACTGCCTCAGGTGTGTCAGTGTGTTTGTGTGTGTGTGTGTATGTGTATGTGTGTGTGTGTGTGTGTGTGTGTTTGTTTGTGTGTGTGTTTTTGTGTGTGTGTGTGTTTGTGTGTGTGTGTGTGTTTGTGTGTGTGTGTGTGTGTGTGTGTATGTTTGTGTGTGTGTGTGTATGTGTAACTGCAACTTGAGTACAACCACCCACAGAGACACCATGGTGATATGCCTAACGACCACGTTCACCTCCTTGTACGCAGGCTTCATCTGCTTCTCTGTACTCGGCTACATGGCGCATGAAGTGGGAAAGGAAGTCAAGGACGTCATCACTACGGGTCCGTTATAAATTATAACCTATTATCATTATCTGGTCCGTTTTAAATTATAACCTATGATCATTATCTGGTCCGTTATAAATTATAACCTATGATCATTATCTGGTCCGTTATAAATTATAACCTATGATCATTATCTGGTCCGTTATAAATTATAACCTATTATCATTATCTGGTCCGTTATAAATTATAACCTATGATCATTATCTGGTCCGTTATAAATTATAACCTATGATCATTATCTGGTCCGTTATAAATTATAACCAATTCAAAGACCACTCAACCATTCCATCCCTCCTCTCACCATCACTCATAATCGAACCTCTGGTCCGTTATAAATTATAACCTATAAATTGTAGGCTATGCTCATAATGAGCATTGCTCATTATCTACATCTACATGCTACATCATTGCAATCTATTTTGATTATTACGCGTTGGATTAATCCTAGTAATTACTAGGACATCGGCTGCACTCGAGTCTAGGACCACCAAGCGCTGGTCAGGTCAAGTCTTCACACATTCAGCTAGCCATTATGATAATAAGAATATCCATAAATTGACGGGAATTCAGGATGTTTTGTTTTAATCGAGAAAAACGAGATGGTTTGCTCGTGTAGAAATCAATAAAAGTGAATAGAATGTGGGATTCCAGGAACGAAAAGACCAGGAAGGCTAAAAAATAATTGTAAAGAGATGCATCAAGAATATTTCTAGTGAATGAAAGCACGCAGCACTGATACCCACGACCGCGAAGAATGGAGAATGGTGCTGAAACAGTTCAAACAAAAAATCTGAATAATTGATTAACTTTTGTGAAATAAAGCAAGAAGAAGAAAAAGAGAAGACAATACATTTCTAATTAATAATACCTGTATCGATTTATCATTCATTTACTAATGCCGAAGCGTGGTTTGAACTTTGAGTCGAAGAGCTACATGAAGTTATATTGAACAGTTTTTACATGGTATTTATGATTCCTAAAGGTCGAGTAATTCAATCATTTTCTTCAGTGATTAGCTGCTTTTGTCGGCAAGCAACGTGTTGAGTTCACATTGACAAGAAATAATTATAGGCGAAAGTGTAGTCACCATTAACCTTTCATCGCAATCACCATGAACCTTTCTCGAATCAGATCTTGAAAACTTCAATTTCTAAATTCGAATTGGGTCATTAGACACAGAACTTTCACCAAGCACCCATCACCCCCAAAACAAACATTCATACTACTGACTTTTCCCCCATGACGTATTAATAACCAAAACAAACATCCGTACCACCCACCCCCTCCCAAGGACCAGGCCTGGTGTTCAACGTCTACCCTGAGGCTCTGGCACACCTCCCATTGGCGCCCCTCTGGTCTGTCTGCTTCTTCGTCACCATCTTCTTCATCGGAATCGACAGTCTGGTGAGTGAATTACATTTTTACATTAAAAAAATTAAGATATTCATAATTATTTGCCCACTAGTGCATTGTAGAGATGTATTTTTTCAAAAGGATGGATTGGAAGGTTTTGGTTGGTTAAAAAAATGAATTATTTTAATATTTTTTTATGGAATCTAAATGTTATGTTCCCAACTAGACGCTCAAATGTATCGTACATTTCAAAACTCAAAACTACCTTTATAGCTTTTCATCAGACTTAATCAATCAATCAATCAATCAATCAATCAATCAATCAATCAATCAATCAATCAATCAATCAATCAATCAATCAATCAATCAATCAATCAATCAATCAATCAATCAATCAATCAATCAATCAATCAATCAATCAATCAATCAATCAATCAATCAATCAATCAATCAATCAATCAATCAATCAATCAATCAATCAATCAATCAATCAATCAATCAATCAATCAATCAATCAATCAATCAATCAATCAATCAATCAATCAATCAATCAATCAATCAATCAATCAATCAATCAATCAATCAATCAATCAATCAATCAATCAATCAATCACTCAATCACTCACTCAATCAATCAATCAATCAATCAATCAATCAATCAATCAATCAATCAATCAATCAATCAATCAATCAATCAATCAATCAATCAATCAATCAATCAATCAATCAATCAATCAATCAATCAATCAATCAATCAATCAATCAATCAATCAATCAATCAATCAATCAATCAATCAATCAATCAATCAATCAATCAATCAATCAATCAATCAGTCAATCAATCAATCAATCAATCAATCAATCAATCAATCAATCAATCAATCAATCAATCAATCAATCAATCAATCAATCAATCAATCAATCAATCAATCAATCAATCAATCAATCAATCAATCAATCAATCAATCAATCAATCAATCAATCAATCAATCAATCAATCAATCAATCAATCAATCAATCAATCAATCAATCAATCAATCAATCAATCAGCCAATCAATCGATCAATCAATCAAATTTCTATAGCGCTCTTTCCTCAAATTCAAGAGCGCTCAAAAACCCGTTTCCAACGATTTCTCTCAGATAGGTATGATTGAGACGGTAAGCAGTGCTTTCACGGATGGAAGTCCAGGCTTTTGGAAAAATAAGAGATCAGTTCTTACCGCCATCATTTGCAGCCTGCTTTTTTTGTTGGGAATACCACTCACTACACAGGTAACTTGAGATGGCAAAAAATTAGTTGGTTTTTTATGTTAAATGCTTTTTTATGTAAAAAAAAAAAGTATAAAATCGGCTTGAAACTAAGTATAAAAAAGACGGAAATTCACTTGACTACCAATCTAAAAACCCATTAAAACCCACCATTCCACAACCACTTTTCCACCTATCATTCCACTACCCTCACCCACTCACCATTCTACCCACCATTCTTTCATCCCTCATCTACCTACCTCCCACCCACCCAACCAACCAACCATACCCCCACCACCACCACGACAGGGGGGCATGTATATTTTCCAGCTTCTGGACTGGTACCTAGCTTCATTCGCCTCTTCCATCATTGCCCTCACTGAGTGTCTTGCCCTCTGCCACATTTATGGTCAATAAGTAGTTTATTCTCTAAAATCAATCAATTAATAAATTCATTCATCATCATCTTCATCATCATCATCATCATCATCATCATCATCATCATCATCATCATCATCATCATCATCATCATCATCATCATCATCAACACCACGAAGGCGTTTCCAAACTGTACAGAGGGATGGAAAGCATGCTGGGCAGGAAAATGTCGCTGTGGTGGGCCCTTTGCTGGCGGTGGATCACGCCTGCTGTTATGCTGGTTGATTTTTCAGAATTTTCAATCAATTAATCAATCAAATAAATTTCTATAACGCTCTTACATCAAATTTAAGAGCGCTAAATTTTGTTCCAATTATATGTTTTATTAATTCTTTAATCCACTGTTTGCAAATTAGTTAATTAATTGTTTAAATGATTATGTATAATTTTATAAAACTTTTAAAACGCTCTATCTTTCGAAACATTTACTAACCCCCTTCAACCCAAACCCAGGCCGTTTTTCTCTACATCTGCATAACCTTCCAACTTCCCTTTTACGGCCAATACCACTACCCTTCTTATGCGATCATGATCGGAAAGTTTCTGGCCTGCATTTGCATCATTCCAATCCCTTTGGCCGCCATTTTGGTCTTGTTTAAGCTCAAAGGTCCTTTTCTCCAGGTGTTTGATGCGTGCATGGAGTCAATCAACTTTTTATGAGTCAATCAACTTTTTATCAAAGACTTTTTTTAAAGTATTGTTAAAGAGGGATATTTTGTGAAAGTTTCTAATTTAGCTGTAAAGTTTAAGTTAATTCAAGAAAATTTTGGAGAATAATTTCAGTTTTATACTTTAAAATCAGTTTAAATTGATACGTTTCACTGCAGCACTCCCAATAATATTGTAAAATGATAATTATCTCACACTCCACAGAGACTCAAAGACTCTATAGCACCAAAGTATATGGTGAATTACTCAGACGTTAATGGATTTCATCGTTTAGTAGCTCCTCTCAGTGAACAGAATGAAACCGCGCATGGTGGAGGTATTGTGACAGAAAAGAAATCTTCGCAAGACAATGGGATGCTGGATGTTGTTTATGAGAATAATTATTTTGATGGACATAATAATCAAAGTGTGAAAAATTAATTGGAAACTATACACATTTACAGTATATTTCGTTTTTTTTTAATTCTTGATAATTGTCGCGTTTTTAGAGAAATTTTACATTTCAGGGAAAATTTCATTTAGTCTATTCTAGGAAATATCTTTTAGTCTTTATATTCAGGTCCTAGACTTTTGTCTTATTTATTTAAAACATCGAAACTAAGTCATACGACGTATATATTATGAGCCTCATATGTTAATTCATTTTTTGAATCAAGCATTTAAATGCGTGAATCACATGCGAGAATCGTTGTGAAAAAGTTAAAAAAATGTCTCAAGCATTAGATTCGTTACTTTTGCTCTTATTCTTGTTTAAATCTTCATAAATCTAAGAAATGTTTACAAAATTTGGTCTGATGGCTTATTACCTTTTAATTCTCGTCTTAATAAACTTGAGTGAGTATTTGAAGAATATTCAATCATATTAAAAAATTTAATTTACATAATTTTTAATGATCCATTCAAGAAGCTGCAAATTATAACTAAGCTAATGCTTAGAGCTATCTGGAAGCATTTCTCATAAACTAAATTCAGTCTATTTACCCTACATTCCTCGCGAAATAAATTATTGAACCAACACAGGCCATTTTGACGCTCAAGATTCTTCCAGCTTGCTTTCATTAAGATTCGAACCTCCGACATCTGGATTTATTCTCAAACCTTTCCACTCTTCCTACACAGACCGAGCTAACCACCAATTCTATTTCTACCCTCTTGATCCTTCTAATGGCTTTCTTACTGCTTCTTTCTCAGACTTTCATGTCTCGCTTTCTCTTGAAAATCTCTCAAAACCCAATCCCAATGCATTTCACCAATCACCATCTATCTTTGCACTCGCCAATAATCTTCAAGTATCAAGTCACATGGTTTCAAAGAGTGTTTCTATTGGTCACCCAGTTTTCCAGGTTAATAGAATTTAAAATCAAATACCATGAAAAACCCTGAAATAGAAAAATGAAGTATTTTAATGCTAAAATCATTATAAACTTAAGCGTAGAAAATCTGAAGCATTTTATATTTTATATATAATTAATTTTTTGTTTATTTCAACTTTTCAGACCTTATACCACCTTCACATCAATCAACATGAGATAGAGCCATCATCATCATCATCATCATCATCATCTCCATCACCACCTTCACAACTGTGCATTGAAACACTCCTAATCAAAAAAGAAAGAGCAATTAAAACCTCTTGCATCATTCATGTACCCCCATCATCCTCATCATCATCATCCTCATCATCATCATCATCATCCTCATCATCATCATCATCACCAGTATCATCATCACCAGAATCATCATCATCATCTCCAACTAATTCCACAAGGGCTTGTCTGGCAACCTTGAGACTGCCAAAGTTGTGAGTTAAATGAAAGTTAACTTTTAAATCATTTCAAAACTTGTAATCTTTAAGGAAATATTAATCACCACAGTAAAAACTAGGATAGTACTAAAAAATTACTAAGTATGAATCTGTTCTCTTAATCAGCTAATAATCGAAAAAATTAGTCAATTTAGTTTTCACTTATTTCCGAATCCTTTTTTGCGACTATTGGAAAATCGGAAATGTACGAAAGAAATATTTCACAAACTAAAAATATTTTGCACACTAAGAATTTGAATTCATTTGAAATAACTGTTAATTTCAATCTTTTCTCTAAATATTAACTTACGTAGTACACGGAAACAAGATGTAGTCGGAATTAAGATGGAGAGGAGATAAGCGGGAGGTTGATGTTGTTTATGGCTAAGTCAATGCCATATTGAGATTAGATCGACTCTTGAACAAATGCAGGCATTCTTTCGTCTTTGTGTGTTTTTTTTATTTCACATTAATGCATTTAAATTTTTCTTTTTTAAAGTGTGAAATAAAAATAAATATAATAAAACGTTTTTATATATATTAAATGAATAAGAATTTGAGTTATCGTGATTTGGTTTTCACGTTTCTTGGGTTTGCGTCAATGGAATAATATTAATCATATTTTAATTTGTTTTTTCTTTTATTACATTGTTTTGTATTTTAATGTATTGCATTGCATTGTATTTTAATGTATTGCATTGCATTTTATTGTAGGGTATTGCATTGCATTGTATTTTAATGTACGGTATTGTATTGAATTGTTTTTATTTTACGGTATTGCATTGCATTGTATTTATTGTACGGTATTGTATTGTATTTTATTGAATTTTGCACATTCAAATCAAAGCTGTAGTAGTGAATTTCTAAGTGTGATGTGTTAATGTTGTTTGTTGCCTTATTATCACCTCTATTATCTATTATTATTTATTATTATTATCCTCATCATTGTTATTATTTATATTACTACTACCAGGTGGTTTTAGTTATTACACTCACTATCAAGGGAATGAGTTATTTATTCTCTGATTTTATAAGAAGGCAAAGGTTGATGAAGTCAGATGCGCTTAATTAATTATCATGATGATGATGATGATGATGATGTTGATCATAATGATGATGATGGTGATGATGATGATGAGAATAAGAATGATGGGGATGGTGATAGTATTGATGGGAACAACAGTATAAATATAAATTATTTAAGGGATTATTTGACAGATAAATAATAATAAGAATAACAATGAGAATAAAATAACATTTAAGAAAATATAAAACTTGTTATTTTGAAAGCGATATATTGGCAATTATTTGCATTTAAAAGGCCATAAACAAGGGAAAACCCACTATTTTTACCAGGTGGTGGTCCAAACAAACAGACAAAAACACCCCCAAAAGCAACTACGGCAAAGATGGTCATCATGACGCTGATGCTGATTATAGTAGTAATGACGAGGATGAGGACGATGATGACGATGGCGATGATGATGATAGTATAGGGGTTTACTTTACGATTCATAGCACTTCTATTCCAAGAAGGTGTTATGTGGTTAATTCAGAAAACAAAAGGAAAGAGTATGCGCTTGGTAATAATCGTGGTAAACATGATGATGCTGATGATGATGCCGATCATGATGATAATGATGCTCACGATGATGATGATAATAATGATGATAACGATGATAAAGGTGACGAAAATGCTAAGATAGAATTGATGCCTGGAGACAGATTTGTGAAAGTAGGTAACTTGAAGCTCCTAAAAGATGAGATGTATGATGGTGATGATGGTAATGATGATGATGTTGGTGGTTATGATGATGATGACAAAATGCGGCATGCTTCAACATCTGGTAGGAAAGTAAATGATGAAGAGCACAACTTTTATAATTCTACATACCACGATAATAAAAGTATGAGTATTAATGAAAACATTACAGAAAATACTCATGGTAATGATGCTAATAATAATAATAATAATAATAATAATAATAATAATAATAATAATAATAATAATAATAATAATAATAATGATAATAATAATAATAATAATAATAATAATATTAAGAATAAAAATGAGAAAAATAAAATGAAAAATAATGAAAGAATAATTAACATTTGGGAAGAGAAGGGCTACACAGTGATGGGAGGAGTGGGGGTAGTTTTGGTGGCGCCAAAAGGGGGAGTGGAAAGGGTTTGGAAGTTGAGGGTTGTGGCTCTCAAGGAGATGAAATCATTCAATATGAGGTTCGTGGCGTCTCATTATTCTATTTATTGATCAATTAAAATTAAACTGAGATAATTAAATAGTAATGTTTTTGGTTTTAAATTACACCCATCCACACATCCATCTATCAACCCCAACCACCCATTCACACAGCTTCAATAATTCACAAATACACACAAACACACACAAGCACACACACACACACACAAACACACACACACACACACACACACACACACACACACACACACACACACACACACACACACACACACACACACACACACACACACACACACACACACACACACACACCATTTCCAGAATAAAAACCCAAATTGGATTGAAAGTGACAGGCTTAGAAATCAAAGACGGCTGGAAAAGAATTAGTAGCGGTAATGATAATGATGGCGAATATCACAGTAGTTATGGTAATGATTCAAAGGGTGGTGCTGGTTATGATGTCAAAAATATCTCTGTGACGAAATCTCAATCAATACACGCCTATAAAAACCACACTGAAAAGGACCATGAAATGTGATTCTTTTATCCATATATTATAAATATTATTATTGTTATTATTATTATAATTAAGGATCTATATTTAGTTAATAATTATGTTGTTTCATATTTCTTTTAAATCATCCATCTGAAATGTTCCATATCTTACATTTTACAGCAACAATGATTGAAATCACTCATCCATCACCATAGGCCTGTGTTTGATTGGTTGATCGAGGTGCTGCTGCCATTGGCTGAGGCGCAGGAAGAGGTGGAGCTAGAATGGAGAGATCTGATTGGATCGGAGAATGCACCAATCAGAAGGAAGCTCTTGCTTGGCGCCAAGGTTGCCAAGGGAAGTAATGTAGTACACAAGGTCATCGCCTTTACTCAGGTTGGTGTGACGATGATGAAGACGATGATGAAGATGATGATGATGACGATGATGAAGATGATGATGAAGATGATGATGATGATTACGGGACTGAGGATTAAGTTGGGAGGGGGTGATGAATAAGATAATGATGATGGTGATGAGGAGGAAGAATCGATGATAATAGTGAGAGTGATGATGCTGATGAAGGCGTTGCGGCTGATGCTAATGATGATGATGTAAGAGATGGTGATGATGACGATGATGAGACTACAAGAATTACCATAGAGAAGGCTACATCATTATACACCAGCGCCACATGAAACACGATACACCACACTGAAATGAGTAAACAGATTAGGTGTGTGTTTAAGAGATATGATGAAAGGATGAGTGGAAGTGTTCAAGAATACCTCTCTCTCTTTCTTTCTATGTGTGTTTGTGTGTGTTTGTGTGTGTGTGTGTGTGTGTGTTTGTGCGTGTGTGTTTCTCTGTAGTAAAGAGAACATTCAGAGGGGAGAAAGAATTTAGATTGAAGATGAAAAGAATAAAATTGGAGAGGCACCAAGGGTGAAAGACAAGAAGTGAGATAAGGGGGAGAAAAAAGAGGAGTGAGTGAGAGGGAGAGAGAATGGAGGAAAGAAAGAGGGATGAAAGAGGAAAAAAGGGATGGGTGAGTGAGGGAGGGGAGAGAGAAGGAGTAGGAGGATGGATTTGAGTTCTGGCTTTCTCAATGGCATTTCAACTCAAGGATCACTGAACGAATTAAGAACTTATATAGGATCATAACAAGAATAATAAGATGCTAATAAGAAGAAGCATAATACAATTATTAATTAGTAAGATAGGTTCATCATCATCATCATCGTCATCATCATTATCATCATCATTATCATCATCATTATCATCATCATTATCATCATCATCATCAACTTTATCATCGTCATCATCATTACCATCATCACCATTATCATCTCAATGATAAGTATTTTCATTTTGGTTTTAATCATAATGTTTATTATAACTGAGAATTTTATTAGGTTTATATAATAAAAAATATAACTATGATAATGATATATAATTAATATAACTAAAGATATAACTACGATATATATTTCATATAAAAAAAAATATAACTATGATAATGATATATATTTCATATAATTAAAGATATAACTATGATAATGATGAAAGCAATTACTTTCAACCTCAGAATGTAGTAAGGGAAGGTATGCATGGTTGCCATAGTAGTAGTAGTGTAGTAGTGATAAGCAATTCACAGAACAATGGAACGAGGTTAATGATTTAAAAATAAATAATGATTTATTAAAGATAATAGAAAGATTAAGTATCAAATAAAGATAATGAAAAAGTATACTAATAAAAATAATTCGATATTAAAAATAATAAAAATAAATTATAAAAATAAATAATACAAATAAATAATACGAATAAATAATACAAATAAATAATACAAATAAATAATACGAATAAATAATACAAATAAATAATAAAAATAAAGAGTACAAATAAATAATACAAATAAATAATAAAAATGAATAATACAAATAAATAATACAAATAAATAATACAAATAAATAATACAAATAAATAATACAAATAAATAATACAAATAAATAATACAAATAAATAATACAAATAAAGAATACAAATAAATATACAAATAAATAATACAAATAAAGAATAAAAATAAAGAATAAAAATATAATTTCATTTTTCTAAAGTATATATGAAGTTTCATCCACAAATGACGCAAATTAAATTTTTATAGCAATCCAATTTTTAGACTTTCCATTAAATTTTTTAAAATTGATTTAGTATTTTTCTGTTTTTCTAAATTTTTTTTTAGGTTTTTCATTTTCATTCAAAGTTACGTACTAAGCCTATTCATAATGTAAAGTAGTTGAAACTCAACCTCTATACAAGTAGTTAACCTAGTTTCAAAGCACCACTACATTATGCCAACGACACCACTTGACACTCTTGTGGGGCATCCAATGGAGGGGTAGTGGAAGGAAGGGGGGCGGGGTAAACTTGTGCTGGTGTATTGATAGCTTGAAATGACCTTGAGGTATAAGATGACCTTTGAGTGCTTAGTCATTTGATGGTTGCTAGGAAGGAAACACAAACGTGAGATTCAGTATTTAAATAATCACATGATGTTTTCACAGTGTCAATTAATATCTTAATTATAATAAAATAAAATATATAACTGCATCCTCATCATCCTCATCATCATCATCATCATCATCATCATCATCAGCATCCATCATTAGCATCCTTCTATAGGATCGTGCACCATTCATTCATTGTAGCCAGCATTCCTGCCTTATCTTGTTTGCGCTTAACGATAAACGATGCTGAAATGGAAAGTATTTGGTGGGAGGAGTTGTTGGAGATGGATTGATTGCATGATTGATTTGTTTTTATTGATTGATTGATGGGTCGGTTGATTGATTGCTTTTTCAATTTTTTGATTAACCGAATGATTTATTGCTTTTTAATTGTTTGTTAGCAGAATGATTTATTGCATTTTGATTTTTGATTAACAGAACAATTGATTAAAATTATTTATTAATTAATTCATTCATCCATACATATATCCATCCATCCATTCATCCATCCATCCATCCATTCATCCATCCATCCATCCATCCATCTATCTATCTATCCATCCATCCATCCATCCATCCATCCATCCATCCATCCATCCATCCATCAAAAGGTCAAGAACATTATCAACATAGCTCCCATTACGCACACCCCTCAATACTACGACATGTCGGTATACGCAATTTCGGGCGATCACGTGATAGATGTCACTAGCCAATCGCATTGCTTCTCGTACGATGAATCGGTCGTCAAGGTGATTTTGTTGTTTAATTAAATATTCAGAATCTCAATATTGCATCTTCATCCCCACCAACCAAACCATCCACCCACACAACATCAATCCATCTACACCACCACCAACCAAACCATCAATCCACCCACACAACCGCACTTACCAGACCCACACCACCACCATCTACACCACCACCATCCACACCACCAGTAGACCATTTCATCACACTTTACTAAACCACCACCACACCACCAATACATCATTACAACACCCACCACCACCACCATCACCACCACCACCACCAATCCACCACCAACGCCATTCCACCACCACCACCACCACCAATCCACCACCACCACCACCAATCCACCACCACCACCACCACCAATTCACCACCACCAATCCACCACCACTACCACCACTCCCACCACCACCACCACCACTCCCACCACCACCACCACCACCACCACCACCACCACCACAGGTCTTCAGGAACTGCCAGGCAATCTTCACAGATGGAACTGAGCAAAGGGGCGCGTCCAAGGCCAGAATCAAGGTCGATCTGGGAGGAGCTTTCGGTTCATGAATATTCATTAGTATGCCTTAGTATGCACTACTATGCATTGGTATATTATATATTATTTTTTATATAAATACAATTAGTTTGTCTTTTTTCATCCACAACCCACCATCTACAACCCACCACCATCCACAACCCACCATCCACAACCCACCATCCACAACCCACCATCCAAAACCCACCATCCACAACCCACCATCCACAATCCACCATCATCTCCCCCACCATCCTCAACAACCACAGGTACTCTACGGTGGCTCAGTGTCGCTGCTACAAGTGGCTGTGTGGTTGTTGGAGCTGCCGTTGCGACTGGAAGTGGCCGACGACTGTCTGAACGCCGTCGCTGGCTGGAAAGTTCCCTTGACCAATGATCCACTCTTTTGGTTGGTGGGGGAGGGGAGGGTGGGAGAGGGTGGTGGAGGGAGGGGATGATGGTTGTTTTGGTGGGATGGTTGAAGAGTGATGGTGATTTTTGGGTGGAGGGGTGGTGGTGTTTGTGATGATGATGATGATGTTTGTAATGGTGCTAGTGATGTTGTGGTGATGATGGCGATGGTAGTGGTGTTGATGTTATGTTGATGGTGTTAGTAATGATGATGGTGATGTTGTAGTGATAGATATTTTTCTAGTCACTCATGGCGTTAATTGTTTAATTACCTGTAACCTGGCATGCTGCCAATCTGGCAACCAGCCAACCATTTAACTACCTCCAGGCTGCATCAAAGAAAACACAAAAAATCATCATCATCATCACCTTCATCTTCATCATCGTCATCATCTTTATCATGTCAAATGAAGTTTCAGTCAACTACTGTGGAATTGTATGCGAAAATCATAGCTCATGATGATGATGATGATGAAGGCCATCCTCATCATCATCATCGTCATGATGATGATGATAATGATAATAATAATAATAATAATAATAATAATAATAATAATAATAATAATAATAATTTATTCAATGGGAAGGATTCGGGCAATCGTACTTTCCCAGCCAACCTTTCCAGAGAGGATTCTAAAAATAATAAAAATAATAAAAATAATGACTATAACAAAACCAATAAGAGCAACAAGATAAATAAAGAAAATAACAATAATTATAATAATATAAACAGTAAAAATTATAATAATAATAAATTAAACGGAATTTCCAAGAGTTATGCTCCAGTAAATTTCAGTAATTACGGAGTTGGTGCTGATGATAATGATTACATCTACGATTATGCCGATCTGTATTACTATGACGATGACGATGATGATGATGATGATGATGGAGGTGATGACGGTGCTGATGATGATACCCTTTATGAGGGGGAATATTTTCAGAATATTATATTTGGAAGTGGTGATGATAATGATGGCGTTATGAAGAAAGATGGTGGAGGATATCTATTCAAGGACGACAACAAAAAGGCGCCTAAAAACAACAAAACCCCTGAAAACAAACAACAACAACAACAACAACAACAACAAAAATACAAAGATAGAAACCAAGATAAAAACAAGGATAAATACTCGCCACAAAACCAGCACAAAAACCAACCATCTTTCCACCACAAGCACCAGTTACCACCATCTTCATCCTCTTCCCCCTCCTCTTCTCCCACCCACCACCACCCCCACCACCCCCACCACAAAGCCACCTACCTCCTCCACCGTAAGGCGATGGTCAGGGTGACTCACCTCCTATCCCACCTCATCCACACCTCCGATCCATCTGTCGCCATGGTTACCACCATCCATCCCGGTCACGTGCTCGTTGAGGCGTCTAGGCCTGGGAAGTTTGACGTCATGGTTGGTGGGGGTGGGAGGAAGTGGGGTGGCGTGGATAGTGTGGTGGCATGGGTAGTTGAGTGGTGTGGATTGGTTGGTGGGTGTGTTAAGTGGTATGGAAAATGGGGCTCTATTCATGCTTCCACAAATTTCGTGTATCTCCCACCCATCCATCCATCCATCCATCCATCCATCCATCCATCCATCCATCCATCCATCCGTCCATCCATCCATCCATCCAATCAACATATCTCTTTCAACCACCCCCCCCCCATCTCAGGTGAGCACCCCCTCAAAGGTGGTCCTGGCCAGCAAAGAGGTCAGGTCATCCACTCGAAAGGTCACGTTGGATTCGCTTTCGGGTCACGTGGTAGGTGGCCTCAAGGTCAAGGTTGAACCATCCAAAGACTTTCCTGGTGTTTATATAGCTCACGTCGCTATGGAAACGAAGTTGTCGCAAGCCAATCAGGTTCGAGTATAGATCGGCGCTGATTGCTTGAATATTAAGTGGGTCATTAATATTTATGAGATGAGTCTGTTTGTATGTTGAATTAGGGTGTTTTGATGCTTTGATGATATGCATATCTAATCGATTTAACGTTTAGAATACTGTAGCCCAACACACACTAATATTTCGTCATTTTCTCTTTTTATACATTTCATTTTTTTTCATGCAATTTTTTTAGATTCTTTTAACTTCTTTCCACCAATCTTTTTACTCACTCTATCCTTCCATCTCCACGACTTCTTTCAATATTTTTTTAAAATCTCTATCACTCCCATCTACTACTCTTCTCTACCTCCATCACTCCATCACCCTCCACCACTCTATCTCTTCCACCCCACCTCCTCCGTTCCATCTCTTCCACTCCACCTCTTCCACCCCACCTCTTCCACTCCACCTCCTCCACCCTACCTCTTCCACCACTCCACAACCAGTTCCACCCTTCAACAATCATCTCCACAACCACCTCCACTTCCACAACCACCTCCATCACTCCACCTCTACAACTACCTCCATCACTCCACCTCCATCACTCCACCTCCACAGCCACCTCCATCACTCCACCTCTACAACTACCTCCATCACTCCACCTCCATCACTCCACCTCCACCACTCCACCTCCACAACCACCTCCACCACTCCACCTCCACAACCACCTCCACAACCACCTCCATCACTCCACCTCCACAGCCACCTCCATCACTCCACCTCTACAACTACCTCCATCACTCCACCTCCATCCCTCCACCTCCACCACTCCACCTCCACAACCACCATCTTCCTCCCCCCGACAGAGGGGCAGCATGGACGTGTGGTTGTCCTTCAACGATGGCACCCACTCCCCCCTCTCTCTCGCCCCCCTCTCTGACTACTATCTCTCCGTCGAAAGTCTAGACGAGGCTGTTGTCACCGTTGAGAATAATGATGGTGATAGTAATGATAATGAGGGAGGGGGTGGTGATAATGATAATGGTGATGGTGATGGTAATGATGGAAATGTGAATCTCCCTGACGGTGATAATGATCCAAAAAAAGAGTACGCCAACAAGAAGCATAGAACCGCCAACAAGCAAGCGCATCCCGCACATCACTACTCATTCTCAAAAACCCGTATTATCGGCCATAGCAACGGCTCTGGCGATTTGATATCTTTGGCGTTGTCAAGCAGTGGCGTCTGCTTGGCGAGTAAACAACGTCACTTAGCAACGGGGCATGCGAGAGTGGAGGTGGTGGTGGAGGGGAGGGTCGGGGTGGGGGGTGGGGGTGAGGGGATGGGCGCTCAGAATGACGAAGAGTACATGGTTCTGCCTTTCAAGGTCATCGAGTTTGAGCCGGTCATCCCGCCTAAGAGCAAGATGGTGGGTGGGGGAGGGGTGGTTGGTGGTGGTGGTGAGAGTGCGGGTGGTTGGTGGTGGTAACTTGGTGAGAGTGTGGGTGGTGGGAGGGGTGGAGGGTTGAGAGGTGGTGCGTAGTTGAGAGTATGAGTGGTTGGTTTGAGTGGTGGTTATTTTATCTCATCATCATCACCACCGCCACCACCACAACCAACACCATCTTCGTCATCACTGACACCACCACCATCAGATGAAGGGGGGGAAGGGCAAGAAGGGTGGATGGAAGGACATGATGGAGGCATCACCATCGTACCAGCACCATCCCGACAAGTTCTTCAACCACCTCAAGTTTGTTGCATGTATTCAGACTGTATTGTTGTCGTGTTGTTGTTTTGCTGTATAGTTGCCGTGTGGTTTAGAAATTACGCTTCTGCAACATTTTCATGTTTTCTCTTTCTTCGCACTGTAGCATCATTCACAGCAACAAAAATCACAGCAACAAATATCAAAGCAACAAAAATCACAGCAACAAATATCAAAGCAACAAAAATCACAGCAACAAATATCACAGCAACAAATATCATAGCAACAAATATCACAGCAACAAATATCACAGCAACAAATATCACAGCAACAAATATCACAGCAACAAATATCACAGCAACAAATATCACAGCAACAAATATCACAGCAACAAATATCAAAGCAACAAAAATCACAGCAACAAATATCACAGCAACAAATATCAAAGCAACAAAAATCACACCAACAAATATCACAGCAACAAATATCACAGCAACAAATATCACAGCAACAAATATCACAGCAACAAATATCACAGCAACAAATATCACAGCAAAAAATATCAAAGCAACAAATATCAAAGCAACAAATATCACAGCAACAAATATCACAGCAACAAATATCACAGCAACAAATATCACAGCAACAAATATCACAGCAACAAATATCACTGCAACAAATATCACAGCAACAAAAATCACAGCAACAAAAATCACAGCAACAAATATCACAGCAACAAATATCACAGCAACAAATATCACAGCAACAAATATCACAGCAACAAATATCACAGCAACAAATATCACTGCAACAAATATCACAGCAACAAATATCACAGCAACAAATATCACAGCAACAAATATCACAGCAACAAATATCACAGCAACAAATATCACAGCAACAAATATCACAGCAACAAATATCACAGCAACAAATATCACAGCAACAAATATCACAGCAACAAATATCACAGCAACAAATATCACAGCAACAAATATCACAGCAACAAATATCACTGCAACAAATATCACAGCAACAAATATCACAGCAACAAATATCACTGCAACAAATATCACAGCAACAAATATCACAGCAACAAATATCACAGCAACAAATATCACTGCAACAAATATCACAGCAACAAATATCACAGCAACAAATATCACAGCAACAAATATCACTGCAACAAATATCACAGCAACAAATATCACAGCAACAAATATCACAGCAACAAATATCACTGCAACAAATATCACAGCAACAAATATCACAGCAACAAATATCACAGCAACAAATATCACAGCAACAAATATCACAGCAACAAATATCACAGCAACAAATATCACAGCAACAAATATCACAGCAACAAATATCACAGCAACAAATATCACAGCAACAAATATCACTGCAACAAATATCACAGCAACAAATATCACAGCAACAAATATCACAGCAACAAATATCACTGCAACAAATATCACAGCAACAAATATCACAGCAACAAATATCACAGCAACAAATATCACAGCAACAAATATCACAGCAACAAATATCACAGCAACAAATATCACAGCAACAAATATCACAGCAACAAATATCACAGCAACAAATATCACAGCAACAAATATCACAGCAACAAATATCACAGCAACAAATATCACAGCAACAAATATCACAGCAACAAATATCACAGCAACAAATATCACTGCAACAAATATCACAGCAACAAATATCACAGCAACAAATATCACAGCAACAAATATCACTGCAACAAATATCACAGCAACAAATATCACAGCAACAAATATCACAGCAACAAATATCACAGCAACAAATATCACAGCAACAAATATCACAGCAACAAATATCACAGCAACAAATATCACAGCAACAAATATCAAAGCAACAAATATCACAGCAACAAATATCACAGCAACAAATATCACAGCAACAAATATCACAGCAACAAATATCACAGCAACAAAAATCACAGCAACAAATATCACAGCAACAAATATCACAGCAACAAATATCACAGCAACAAATATCACAGCAACAAATATCACAGCAACAAATATCACAGCAACAAAAATCACAGCAACAAATATCACAGCAACAAATATCACAGCAACAAATATCACAGCAACAAATATCACAGCAACAAATATCACAGCAACAAATATCACAGCAACAAATATCACAGCAACAAATATCACTGCAACAAATATCACAGCAACAAATATCACAGCAACAAATATCACAGCAACAAATATCACAGCAACAAATATCACAGCAACAAATATCACAGCAACAAATATCACTGCAACAAATATCACAGCAACAAATATCACAGCAACAAATATCACAGCAACAAATATCACTGCAACAAATATCACAGCAACAAATATCACAGCAACAAATATCACAGCAACAAATATCACTGCAACAAATATCACAGCAACAAATATCACAGCAACAAATATCACAGCAACAAATATCACTGCAACAAATATCACAGCAACAAATATCACAGCAACAAATATCACAGCAACAAATATCACAGCAACAAATATCACAGCAACAAATATCACAGCAACAAATATCACAGCAACAAATATCACAGCAACAAATATCACAGCAACAAATATCACAGCAACAAATATCACTGCAACAAATATCACAGCAACAAATATCACAGCAACAAATATCACAGCAACAAATATCACTGCAACAAATATCACAGCAACAAATATCACAGCAACAAATATCACAGCAACAAATATCACAGCAACAAATATCACAGCAACAAATATCACAGCAACAAATATCACAGCAACAAATATCACAGCAACAAATATCACAGCAACAAATATCACAGCAACAAATATCACAGCAACAAATATCACAGCAACAAATATCACAGCAACAAATATCACAGCAACAAATATCACAGCAACAAATATCACTGCAACAAATATCACAGCAACAAATATCACAGCAACAAATATCACAGCAACAAATATCACTGCAACAAATATCACAGCAACAAATATCACAGCAACAAATATCACAGCAACAAATATCACAGCAACAAATATCACAGCAACAAATATCACAGCAACAAATATCACAGCAACAAATATCACAGCAACAAATATCAAAGCAACAAATATCACAGCAACAAATATCACAGCAACAAATATCACAGCAACAAATATCACAGCAACAAATATCACAGCAACAAAAATCACAGCAACAAATATCACAGCAACAAATATCACAGCAACAAATATCACAGCAACAAATATCACAGCAACAAATATCACAGCAACAAAAATCACAGCAACAAATATCACAGCAACAAATATCACAGCAACAAATATCACAGCAACAAATATCACAGCAACAAATATCACAGCAACAAATATACAAACAAACCATCTCTGCCACAAACCATCAATTTCAATATAACCACCACATCTCTGCCACAGCAACAACGCCGCAAGGCAACACACAAGTCTAAGCAAGCATCCAGTCACAGGCACAAACACTAGTACGCCTCTGTACACCTCGATGTATGTTCTTCTGTCCCTCTCCACCCTCCTCCTCTTCCTCCTCATCCTCCTCACCACTAGACATCTCACCCGTAAACATAAAGTTCTGGAGATTTTCTCGCCCAAGAATGTCTCCATTAGAGAGGTGAGTCTTTTGAGGCTTATCTTCGCCAATTAAGTCAGCCATTTAAATTATTAATTGGGCTAATAATTTTATTTAACAACTAATTAAACAACACTTTAAAAACTTTAAATTGGGCTTTCCATTAAACCACTCATTAAATCACCAAATGAAACCATCCATTTACTAACTTTTCACCAACCACCATGAACGACACCTCAACCACGGCACCACACCCATTCATCGACCAACCAACCATCTTTTCAGCACACCCATTCACCGATCCATCAGCAAACACCTCTCAACCACATCCACAGGCTGAAGACTGGGTATGGATCGATAAGAAAACACTCGAGCGCAACCAGGTGAACACCGGTTGTCCCCGCGCGCTGATGAGTCCTGACGAATTCCATCGGGCCAGAGAGGGCGGCAGCAGCCGACTGAGCAGTGCCACCGACTTCACGTCGAGCGTCTCTTGCTTGTCGTCTTCTCGCGCCGGCATCTACAAGGGATCCGAGTGTAGCGTTCTCATCGGACCCGTCAATTACATCTCAAAGTCGCAGATCGATGAAGGTTGTGGTGCTGCTGGTGGTAGTGGTGGTGATGGTGGTGGTGATGGTAGTGGTGGTGGTGGTGATGGTAGTGGTGGTGGTGATGGTAGTGGTGGTGGTTGTGTGGAGAAGAATTTTGAAGGAGGTGATGATGATAATGATTCTCAAAGAAATGCCGTAAGCCTTGGTGAAAACAAAAACAACAAAAGCAATGAGTGTGTTGTTGTGGATGACGACATCGAGTTGATGGTGGTTGCCGGGGATGGGGTGGATGATGGTAGGGGTGGCACGGATAAATTCGACAACAACAACAACAACATCAAACACTTCACTTTTACTCGTGGAGTGAGACGTGGAGTGGAGGAGGAGGGAGGAGTGAAAGAAGAAGTGGTATCGGAGGAGGAGGTATTGAATGAAAGAAAAGGACTCTTGGATTCAAGTGGGATGAATAAAGGAGAAGATAAAAGAATGAAGGATGGAGGGATGGTGGGTAAGTGGGTGGTGGAGGCTGGCAGGGCAGATAGGGATGGCAGGGAGGCTCGAAAACTGAAGCAGTCGGCAGGTCCCAAGACAAGAAGAGCCCATTCGGACAAACAACGTCGCAACAAACCACCACAACTACAACAACAACAACAACAACAACAAGACAGTCTAATATCATCGCTACAACAGGATTCGCTACACGATTTTCTAGATTTTTCGCAACAACAACAACAACAACCGCCACTACAACAAAGATCGAGCGATAAACAAAACAACAAGAAACAACAACAACAACGTCATCGTCGACGTCATCGTGACTCATCAAGAGATAAGCTTGATGATGATGTTTTTCTTTCTAAAACCAACGAACTACAACACTTTGAGCAACAACTACATCAACATGCTAAACAACAACAACAACTACTATTAGAGCAACAGCAACAACAAAACATTCAGCAGTTGCACCAACACCAACAACAAATACAACAACTTCACAAACAGCACAACACGCATCATCATCATCATGACGATCATCATCATCATCATCATTCAGACGGTAAAAGGAAGAAGAGGAGTAAGAGTAACAGGGTGGAGGGAGAGAAGGGGGGTGAGGTGAGGGTGGGGGCAGGGGTGGGGGAGGATGAGTTGGGGTTGCTGAAGCACGGCTGGGATGAGAATGAGATGGGGGTGACGTACGAGGAGATTGTCAGATATTTCGATGACCTGAAGGAGTCGGTTGCTTGAGGCGGTTGTAGTTGTGGAAGAAGTTGTTGTGGTTGTTGTTGAGGTGGTAGTTGTTGTTGTGGTAGTTGTGGGTAGTTGTGGAAGAAGTTGTTGTGGTTGTTGTTGTTGTGGAACAAGTTGTTGTGGTTGTGGTTGTTGTTGTGGTGGTTGTGGAAGAAGTTGTGTGGTAGTTGTGGTGTTAGTTGTGGTAATTGTGGTTGTTGAGGTGGTAGTTGCTGTAGTGGTGGTAGTCGTGGTCGTAGTTGTTTTGATGAAGATGTTGACTCTGAAGGGAATCTTTTGGATGATTTTTATGACAATTTACATTATTTGTGCTTGTAGAAGCTTATTAGACTGTTACAATCTTGTGATTTTGTAATGTTGCAGTGTGGAAATTTTATATATAGACAGTGTTACAAATTTAAAATTTAAACAGTGTTACAAATTTACGTTTTCACAATGTTACCAATTTACAATTACACAGTTTTACAAGTTTACGTTTACACAATGTTACAATATATAGTTACACAATTTTCTGTAGTTCTTTACAAGTCAGTGTAAATAGCTCGTTCTTTCTATCCTTGCATCTTTCTATGTATGTGCCCACCTCTTTGTGTGAGTTATAGACATTCTTTTCTATCTTTTATTTTTAATTAATTAAAAAATGAGTTTTCATTTGTTATTGAGTTATTTAAATTATTCACAGAGTATTAAATTTGAGAATTATTTGAAATTTGTTAATAAATTATTTTTATTTGTACATTTTAAAGATTATCTTCCATTTTTTTGTTTTTAATCATTGTTTTTCACCATTTTGTTTATTTTTCAGATATTTGTTAATATATTTCGCATTCGTTTAAGTCATTAAAAATATTTTTTTTAAAATAAATTTTTCACAACATTTTTTACGGTATAACTTCTTTAGAATTTAAAGTTTAAATGTATTGCAACATTTGTGGTTGCTATGTAGTTTCAACAGTTACATCTATTAGGCCTGTCGCGTTGCATGTGTTTCAATTATTGCCCAGCATTCATCATCCCCTATGACCACCCACCAGAATCATCCTTAATCTTCCACATTTTAAACCTATGATTTTTTAAGTTATTTATTTATTTATGGAAAAGTTAAACCTTGAAAATATTTAGAATCTTTTCGTATAGCCTAGACGCCACCATCTTTCATCTGTTTGATCTCTAATGAAATCTTGAAAATTTAGTTGAAATATTTATAATTGAATCTCATCGGGGAAAATATAAGAAATAAAAATTATTCTTTTTTCATTCAAACAATAATAATAATAATATATTAAATAATTTAATAGTCTAGGAATCTAGTTTGATTCCACATTTCTGTAAACATTTCGTTTAAATTCCATGTTCCGTATTCATCATCACCACCACCACAATCATCATCATCGCAAACTTCATCATCATCACCATCCTCCTTCTCATCACCATCATCATCACCATCACCATCCTCCTTTTCATCATCATCACCGCCACCTCGAAGTTAATCTTCATCATCCTTATACTGTATTTCAACCACACCAAGGAAAGGGAGATGAATGCATTGAAGGTACTGCAAGATTCCAGCGTAACTTTCGATCGGTTTTAACCATATACCATATAACCCGCTATCCAACCCTAACATAGATAGTATACATTGGTAGATTTCATTTTAAATTTAAGTTATCTTTTTGCAATTACCCATATATCTGCAATACAACATTTTCTGCAGCATGTGTACACTTAATTGGGCGTACAGAATCGGTATTTCCTAGTGTGCAATGCAAAGGTTCGAGAATATTTCTGATTTGTTTTGATATATTTTAAATATAGTAATATATATTATATCTTTTAAATATAGTATTATATATTATATCTTTTAAATATATTAATATATATTATATGTTATGTATGCTTTTTATGTGCTTTTTTTATATTACTTACATATTTAAACCATTTATAATTAGAATAATAATTTGATTTTTTATTTTCTCAATACTTTCTTATATCATGGCCATTAGTTATAAAATTTTTTAATCGTTACAAATCTCTGTAAACTCTTTACAAACTCTTTAACCCTCTTAAAAAGTCTCTGTAAACTCTTTACAAATCTCTGTAAACTCTTTACAAACTCTTTAACCCTCTTAAAAAGTCTCTGTAAACCACCTATTATACTTCTGAATCATTGCTCTTGCACGTAACATTCATTGAATGGGCATTTAACGATTTAAAATCTCTGGAAAATACTTTAGTGTTTTGTCCAACATCACCATTACAATCTATATAAAATTATAAAAACTGTTTTGATTATCACCATCATAATCATCACCGTCTCTATCATCATTATCATCATAACCAGTTTTTTTGCTTTTTTCTCGCATATTTTGAAGATTAGTTCATCATTTGTTTTGGACGCCTTGCCATTGACGAATACCTTAATCATCCGTTCACTCACTCACTCCATGGTCTGTCAACCCTTCACTCACTCATTCACTCATCCACTCACTCCATCATTCATCCATCCTTCACTCACTCTATCATTCTTCCAACCATCCATCCATTCATACATCTATCCAACCATTTATCCATCCATCTATTCATCCATATATTTTTTATAGATTCTTTTTCAAAATCTAACATAGTTTTAGCATGGTGTTCTAAACAATAGAATCTCACGTTTACAGACTAAATAGCCATTGATGATGGCATGATACAACTTTATTTAATATTAATTAAAAAACATCCACTTTATTCAATTCAATAATAATCAAATATATTAATTCAAATATTTAAATTCACTTTGCTACGTTCACGGCACTATATGGTTGCTTCCACTGAGTTGTGGTCTCTGTCACAGTGTTACAGTGTTACACCCTTCTCGACGTCTCTTCATTTCTATGCTTTTGAGGTTTCACACCGATGCATTTTAAACCTCGCTTCCAACGTTTCACAATCTGTCTGTCTACGTACCCCATGCTCTTCTATGTATCTCAAGCGAGCATACAATGTATGATACATACAATAACATACAGAAAGATACAATTACAAATAAGCATACATAAAATAACATACAGAAAGATAAAATTACAAATAAGCATACATAAAATAACATACAGAAAGATACAATTCCAAATAAGCATACATACAATAACATACAGAAAGATACAATTACAAACAAGCATACATACAATAAAAAACAAGCATACATACAAAAACTTGCATTCAATAACATCCAAGCATACCTATAGTAACATGCAATTATAAATATCTACAATTTGAAGCAAAAAATTGTTCTTCCAACTATTTATCTATTAAAATACAATATCGCATAAAATACACACAAATAATACTACAATGTAACATACCAAACACAAAAACAAACGCAATATCACATAGATCACACATACACACTAGTTATTTATGCTTAAATATACCATTAAATTACAAGTAATACAGCTTGTATACACTATACTATTGGTACAATAAACTGTTTGTGTTTTATTGATATGAAAGTGGTCAGTTTAAAACAAAGTCCGCAACGGGCTTTTCTTGCTCAATAAGACAAACTCAATTCTCATTTCATTTTTGATTAAGTTAGAAAGTGAGTGTTTGAATTTAATTAAGTGGAATCAAAAATCGAGATGCGGAAGTATTTAATGCAAAGATCGAAAGGACGAGTGGTATCGCTTGTTAAAATGCCATCAAATCACCGTGAGAAAGTCGACAAGATGTCCCACACATTATAAATTGTTCTCATCAGGGTAAAATTGTTGGCATATTTTCAAACGCCTTCAAGGAATTCTCAAGCCAAAAACTCACCCTGTTGAGAACTTTAAATCACCACCATGGTTATTATTGCATGAATCGTCACACCAGATGCTCACAGTTTAACAACAATGGTGAAAAGAGTCGAAGAAGGAAGTAAAGTGATAGGAAGTTTAAAATACCCGAAAATAACACTCTAAATGGCCTCATGGTGCATCAATGATCAACCATCATCTCTACAACAACCGCGATACGAACAACTACAACATGAAGGAGATCAAGATGTAACACCACAACTACAACATGAAGGAGATCAAGATGTAACACCACAACTACCCCATGAAGGAGGTCAAGATGTATCACCACAACTACCACATGAAGGAGATCAAGATGTATCACCACAACTACCACAGCCTTCAATTTTTGGATTAGGTTATTGAAAGAATATGATGCAATGCATACACCGGGTAGTATAGCGAGTTATGTTCTGCTCCTCGCCAAAGCCATTACAGTCCACTTGTTAGAGACAGTCTTATTTCAATCTTCAATTCTCGGAAACACAGCCCATTTAAACTCCCATTCACTTCATTTTTTCAATCACACCATCTCACTATCGCACCTCACTCCATGACCACACCATCCCTCCAACCATACTACCTCGTCACCCACACCATTTCAAACACACAACCCCCTTCTCATCACTCAATCCTCAACTCAGAGCGTCCATTCCTTCGTAACAACTCATCACAAAAACTCAGCGTTCTCTGCTTATTCTCTCGCCTCTCCACCTCAACATCGCCCGGAAAGGCGTACGCCTCTGGGAAGACGAGCGCGTGTTGAAGGTGCGGCAGGTCGAGCAAAGACTCAATCAGCCACAAAAGGTCGCTCCTTCTGGGTGGAATGTAACTCTGCAGCGAGAGCGCCTTGAGGTGGTTCGATGAGGTCAGGTGGCGAATGATTGAAATCTGGTTTGGAGCGGGAGGGAGAGGGAGAACGATGGGTGGGTGAGTGAGTAGGTTTTGTTTGATGATGAAGATGATGGTGATAATGATGATGATGATGAAAAGGGTGATGATAATGATGATGATGATGATGATGATCGTAGTACCTGGGATGGGATGGAGAGCATACAGAAGGAGATGGAGAGGCAGGTGAGGAGGGGAGCTTCTGTGATGAGACATCGCACCAACTGAAGGATGGGATGAAATGAGGGGGGTGAGGATAATAGTCGGAGAAAAATACTTTAAGTACAAATATATAAATTAATTAATAAAAATACAAAATAAAATAAATTAATAACTAAAAATACAAAAATAAAATAAATTAATAAATAAAAATACAAAAATAAAATAAATTAATAAATAAAAATACAAAAATAAAATAAATTAATAAATAAAAATACTAAAATAAAATAAATAAATAAATAAATAAACAAAAATAAATTAAATTATTAAATTAAATACTTCAAAAAGCAGGGGCACACAGGGAAACAAACTGACGGCTTCTAGTTGTTGTAGGTTGTTGCAGCTGAGGTTCAATTCCCGCAGACGTCTGAGTGGTCTCCATGACAACAACGACACCAGATCCGCTACCTCCAGACGACAGTCCTGTGGCGAGAAAGTTGATGTTTGAATTTAAATGAATTATTTTGAAAATCTTCCATAAATCAATAAAAAAAGAACATAAATGTCTTATAATTTTTATTACTACCAATTAATTTTATTTAATTCATATTTTGATAAATAAAACATTTTTAAATAATTTATATAATAAAAGTAAACCTTCAGAATCAAACATTCGAGTGGTCCTTGCAGGCTGTCTAGCAGGTGGTGCAGGTTACCTTGTGGAGGAAAAGTCGTCGATGGAAGAGAGGAGGGGCGTGGTTATTAAATTATGGTGAATAGACGGATGTTTGATTATGAAAGGATTATCATAAAATGATTAAGTAATCTTTTAATTAATCATCTATTCATTCATCTACTCACTCACCCATTCATCCACTCATTCATCCACTCATTCATCCACTCATTCATCCACTCATTCATCCATTCATCCACTCATTCATCCACTCATTCATCCACTCATTCATCCACTCATTCATCCACTCATTCATCCATTCATCCATCCATCCAACTAACCTCTCAAATCACAGTAGCTGAAATTAACCCTGGTAAGAAACTGTAGTCTAGACAAATGTCTAGACACTTCCTCAGCCACAAAGTCTACCCTACAGACGTCTAGACAGCTGGTCAAGCTTAGGCATGTGAGGTTGCTTAGGTGACTCAATGTCTCATAAAGATCTAAGAAGTGATGATGATGATAGGGATGACGATGATGACAATGATGATGATGATAACAATGATGATGATGATGATGATGATAACAATGATGATGATGATGACAATGATGATGATGATGATGAATGCATAATGGTGTTGGTTATCGAGACAAAAAAATAAATCAATAAATAAACAATCAAAATCAGGGTGTGCTCGAGAAACTGTTAGACCTCAAGGGAATTAACCAAAAGAATATGAACATATGTGTTCGTCTAGCCTTTTAGAATTATCATAATAATTAATAATAAAATAATAAAACTTAAATAATTTTGTTTTCTGCCAAAAAAGAACTAACGGTAAAGCTTGCATGGATCGGAACTCATGCTGGAGTCTTCTAGCTCCAGATGTGTCACGTGCTATCATGGGGTATTTATAGACACTCATTACTATTCATAGACTTCCAATTAATATTCAGTGAGCTATAATTAACATTTTACTTGATTCATAAATAATCAGTTTATAAGCGAATAGCTAATAAGGAGTAGGTGTGTAATATAAACTTCAGTGTCGAGGACTGAGTGGAGATGGTTGACTGGAAAGTGGACGTCAGAAAGTGGTTTGATCCACACCTAGAAAGAGGGGGAGTTCATCTTAACTTCTGAGCCCACACCATTTACATGCAATCCTCATCACTAACATTGTCATCATCACTGCACCATCATTACCCAAGAATCGCACCACCACACGACCCTTCATTTTCATCGTCATAATAATAATAATAATAATAATCATCATCACCACCACCCTCATCTTCATCATCATTAGTACCACCACCATCATCATCATCATTACCACCTTAGAGGCCTTGAAGCAGAAGGGACTAAGGTGTTGCAGGCTCAGGCCGATTGGCACGTCGTCGATGTTGATGTGCATGTCTGTCACTATGGTTACCGAGTCTGACGAGAGATGGAGAGAAAATGAGGAGGGGGAGGAGGAGGGAGAGAAGAGGATGGAGAGAGGGGAATGGAGGAAAAGAGAGGAGGGGAAGAGAATTAGTATGAATAATGAGGTCGGAATAAAAAGGATAAAAACATAAAGATTTAACATTCGAAATAACATCATTTGAGTTAACATTTAAATGGTTTTTATTTGAAATTGTATTTTTGTAAAAAAAATAATTCTCGAAAGAGTAACATTTCATTGATAAAAAAAACTGTGTTTATAGCTCCCGCACACCAGCCACTAACTCATCGGAAGCTGGTGCTTAAACTCGTTGTCTAGGTTGGCATAGACGGCTGATATGCGGTTCAAGAAGCTGGAAACCTTGTCTTGCGAAATGTCTGGAAGGTTTTTGAGAGAAGCATAGGTCGAATTGTTGGGGTTTGATATCCATGTCGACTTGCTGTAAGAGATATGAACCAGCATCGTTATCACCATAGTTTAAATATTTTTCATCCTACTTCCCTTTCCACTTTTCCTATTTAAATTTCCCCACTTGTTTTTCACGCTCACTACAATTTTTTCCAAATCTTCCACTCAATCCTCCATCTTTCCACCCTTCTTTCTACGCATTTTCCTCACACCATTCAGCCTGTATACCACCTAAAATCAGCTCCAATTCCTCTAATCAACCCCATCCTATCAATCAGCCCCCATCCCACCAATCAGCTTTGACATGTGGGGATGTAGAACCTCCACTCTTCTCGCTTCCGGTTCCATCCAAAGCACTGGAAGTCGCAACAACTCCTTGCACAAACGTCTGTCTGTGGAGTTACCATGGTGTTAGAAATTTTTTTTTGTACTATTATTTAAAATGCATTATTCAAACATATGCATTTTTTCTATAATGTGTAATATTGTTTATATGTATAAATATTCCATCCTCAATTCCTCAACCTCCATTCTCCACGAGCCCCCAGACTATCATCCATCCCCCGCTACCATCCACGACTACCCATCATCAACCACCATTCACAACCCACTATCCACTACCAACCCACCACCACCACCACCACCCCCACTACCCACTACCACCATCAACCACCACCACCCCCACCAACCTCTGGAGAACCCCTTGAAGTCAACCACCTTGAGCCTCGAAGGAGACCTCAGCTTCAACAACCCAAGCACGAAACAATCAAGCAAGGTCACATCCTCGTGACCTTCAAACGTCGAGGTCAAGTAATCGTCACAAAGGTCATCCTCCAGCGGCACGTGATCAACCACGTTCAAAACCGCTTCCGGCCACGTGGAAACTAGGGCGGAAATAGGACGAGGCTCTCGGAAAAGAATGGCTTCTGTGAGGAGGGAGGGGTAGAGAGGGCTCGGGAGGTTCTCGGTGGATGGGAAGGTTGCTTCTGAGACCACGAAGTTGGCGCATATTTGTTCCAGACGTCTGTCATTGGTGGTTGTTGGTGGTGAATAATAAGGTCGGTGCATATATTCGAATTTAGGATTAAAAACAATAGGTTAAAATTAACCATATCCACCAATCCAACCTCTTCCACACCCATCTTTCCATTCATACCATTAAACCCAAGTATACCTACCCTACCCCATCCTTCCCCTCAAACCCAATCACACCTATCCAACCCTTCCACCCAATCCACCCCATCCACCCATCCCCATCTACCCACCTAGGAGATCTGATGGGTCTTCCGTTGAGTGCATCTCTCTGAACGGTGAGATGCGCGCATGGTCCGGTGAGGTGGTAAAATATTTGACGATCGCTGATGTAGGCTGGGTGGCGTGGGGGTGGTGTGGTGTTGAAGGAGATGGTGTTGTAGTCGATGTCTACGCTAGATGATGGCATTGTGGTAAAGGGGAAGGGTGATGGGGAGGGTGATGGGGGAGGGTGAAGGGGGAGGGTGATGGGGGAGGGTGAAGGGGGAGGGTGATGGGGGAGGGTGAAGGGGGAGGGTGATGGGGGAGGGTGATGGGGGTATTGACGATGGAAGCGATGATGGGTGTGATGATGATAGTTGGGATCTTCTTGGGGAAATAGTTCCTGGTGTTTGAGAGCCTTGCAATGTCACAAACCACTCCAATGACGTATTTCAATGCTTGATTTGTAAGATGTTCAATTGAAAGCCCTTATACTATTAATTCTACTTTATTATTGTTGTTGTTGTTGCAATTACAATAAATTTCACTAACAATTGTTCAGTTGAGTATACGATGAAAGCGGCAAATCTCAGTACTCGTTGCAACTGTTTGTATGTTTTCTACTTCTCATTGACCCACATAGCTCTTGCAACCTCTAACTGGCCCAACAACGCATTAAATTGCAACATTATTGTATCTTCTTCCAAACGAAATATTAATTTAATTGCATAACTTAATTAATTAATTAGATAATTGAAGCTGCTTCAAATCAGTAAGTTAGACTGGATTTTAAAATTAGGTTATAAAGTTGTTTCAGGCGATAACAAACGAGGCCTTATATAAACCTTTACAAGCGCTGCTGCTCACCCTCGTGCATGCATACACCACCAAACACACCATCTCAACTTTTAGGAGTTTGCCCTTAAAGTGTCTAAATCCAGAAATTCTTTAATCTACTTAATTATTTTTTTTTTCATTAGTTTTTTTGAATCGTTAAATTGGTTGAATTGCTTCCAAAATGAAATTTGAAAGTAATATTTGAGTGCTTCATTGGGTTATTTAGTGCTCTTTGTTGCCTAATAACAATTAATTAATTATTTTAAATTCAGACGCATTTTATTTTCTTGTTTTTTTCTCTCGGAAAAACAATTTCTTTTGCGCCGTAAATTTTTCGTGATGTAAACTGTATTCGAGAAAAGTTATTTTTTATGCTATAACTTCAGAGTTCAGACTGAAGTGTTTCTGAAACTGATTACACGATAGAATAATTTCATTTTTATCGGTCGAATATATAGAGCTATTTTGTATTTTAAAAATATGTTTTGAGAACTTCACAAACAGTTGCTATAAAGGTGCAAGATTAGAAGATTTTAATAATAATTCATGATTATTGGGTTTCTTTGGCGTTTTTAAATAAAAAATACTTGGTGCATAAAAATAAAAAAACTGAATTTTATTTTTATTGACTCGAAAAAAAACAAAAATAATGAAATGGAAAAAAATCATTTAACTTAGTTTCTACTTTTCATAAAAACTTTTTTTGAAACAAAAGCGATTAAATTATACAGCGTAATTATCTACTAAGTTGCATGGTTTTATAAGCTAATCTTTATTTTTATATTCCAATTTTTAGTTTTTATGCTATTTTTCAACTTCGAAATCACGTGGTTTTTATGCATCTTAAAAAAATTATTTTATTGATAAAAGAGAATTATGTTCGCAAAACACCAATCAACTTGAATAAATTCGTGGAATAAAAACATCGATTTAGCCTTGTTTACAAAGTCATCACTAATTTTTATCACCTTCTAAGTTAGAAGTTCTAACCCCCATTTTGCAAAGTTTGTTTTATCAAACAACTTGCATTCAACCTCCATTCAACCCACTCCACCACCCAACTATTTCTCAAAAAACCGATATCTCCAACTTGACTTTTTTGAAAAACTATTCAACTCATTCCATCACTTAGGCACCTCGATCTCTCCACACCACTCTAAAAAACCCGAATACTTTCACTATCACCAGCACCATTATCTTTAAAAGAAACCATCCCATCACGTATTCCCCACCGCCATCTCCCAAATCTCCATCTTCCATCATCACCCAAATCTCCATCTTCCATCATCACCCAAATCTCCATCTTCCATCCCCAAAACCCCCATCAACCACTACCACCACCATCAACCAAACCTAACCACTACCACCACCATCACCCAAACCTAACCACTACCACCACCACGACGATCACCCTCTAATCAAGACGATGAACCTCAATTCAAGGTAGCAGATGACGATGAGGATGCTGGCAATGAGACCAAGGGCCATGTGGTTGTGCCAAAAGTCCCAGTGAGAAGAGTGGGAAATGCCCTGCGCGTCTAGATAGTCATCGCCCGCTGTCGTCAGGCTGTGTGTGTGGTGGTTGGATGGGGGATGGGTGTAGGTATTTAAATGGGTGGAAGCATTGGTGGGTTGGTTGGTGTGTAGATGGGTTGGTAGAAAATATAACTTTTGGTGTTTTTGTGTGTGTTTCTTTGTTGCGATAAAGAAAGGCTTTAAATCAAGTAAAAATGGGAAAAATTGAAATTATATTAGCTTAAACCTAACTTAAATTGTTTTCATATAAAAAGGGGCAATCGTTAAATTGGTCGTTACTTTTGGACGATGGTGTCGTTAACGTAGACGTAATACGTGGCTCCTTTGATTTCATTTATGAGCAGTGCGTTGAAGCTAAACCTGCAAAGAAAACAATAAAAATTGATTATTTATTTTAGTTATTAAATAACTAAAATAAATAATTTAGTTATTTAATTGTCAAAAAGTTATTTGAAAAAGTTTAAATTTACAAAGTGTTATGAAAGTTCAAATCTCACTAATTTAAGACATAAAAACCACAAATTAAAAAACATATGCTTTCTTTCGTCAGCGAAAACCCATGAAACGTTTCTATGAAAAAGTAAGTTTAAATGCTCCAAATTCTTCTAAACGCTCCTAGTGGGAGCCAATCGAAACTGACCTGACTATGCTCGTGTACTCGGCCCAGCGGACGTAAGGACTCATCGACTTTAGGTTCACCAGCAGGCCACCGAACAACTGAGACGTTTGCGAGAGTATTTTGTGTTTGGAATGATTTTTTAAATTATTTATATGGACTGTTTTAAATGTTGTTTCATAATTTTTGATGTAGATCCTGAAGGAAAAGTGTATTGTTCTCAACGTTCCAAGTACATCACCAAATACACAATTTCTTCACCAAACATATAACTCTACCCTAGACACTAGGCTTCTAACCAACGACACTATATCCACAACCTACTAGCCAATCCCCCACTACACCTAACCAAAAATCTCAACCTCACCACCAACCCAGCCACAAACCGCAACCCTCACCAAGCACAAACCATCATGATGATGTAGCAGAGTCCCACGTAAATGTTGGCAAGGGCAAGCACCTTTACTGAGGCGCTGATGACGAATGTGAGGATGGCTGAGACGAAGGTGGTCAGGAAGAGCGTCAGAAAGTAGCAGCCGAACTTGTAGGCGTCCCGTTCCAGGCCTGTGGCAAAGCGTTTGCGTGGAGTGGAAAACTTTTAATTAATTTTTTAAACTAAATTATTTAAAGCTTTGAGTATTAAAAAACAACTAAAAATAAATAAAAGTATAAATAAAATAAAATTACAATTAAAATAGAATTCAATTACATTTAAAATAAAATTCAATTAAATTACACTTAAAATAAACTTCCATAAATTTATATATATCTATAATTTTTAAAAATATGTCCAATTCAGCTAACCAGTCATCCAGTAGGTGATGGAGGCGAAGAGAATCATGGGCACGATGCGAAGGGGGATGAGGTCACAGAAGATCTTGGAGAAGAAGAAGACTGAAACTCGGTAGAAGCCGCTGTGTATCTCATGTCTTTGTGGTGTTTGGTGGTGAAGTTGTGGAAAATGTCGGTTGGAAAGTGGTTTTATTTTGGTCGAAAGGGGCTCAGTTGTGGTTCAAAAGTTGTTTTTGATGGTTGGAAGTGATTTAGCTGGATCAGGAAGTAATCAAAAAACTCAAAAATGCTGATATGTTTATGTTTCAAAAAACTACAAACAGTGAGTATCTAACGGTGTGCCTTCGAAGCAACAAGAAGCACACAAACAGCCACAAACACACACACACACACACACACACACACACACACACACACACACACACACACACACACACACACACACACACACACACACACACACACACACACACACACACACACACACACACACACACACACACACACACACACACACACACACACACACACACACACACACACACACACACACACACACACACACACACACACACACACACACACACACACACACACACACACACACACACACACACACACACACACACACACACACACACACACACACACACACACACACACACACACACACACACACACACACACACACACAAACACACACACACACACACACACACACACACACACACACACACACACACACTCACAAGAAGATGACCCTCTCCTTCAGGAAGACCTCAACTGCCGACATGTTGCCGAAGAGTTGGATCATGACGACGAAGAAAAAGGCGCCAGATCTTTGGACGAGTTTTCGGGAGTTGATGGCGTTGTGTGATGTTGGAGGGTTGGAGGGATGTGGAAGGGTGTTGGAGGGGTGTTGTGTGATGTTGGAGGGGTGTTGAGGGGTGTGGAGGGGTGTGGAGGGGTGTGGAGGGGTTGTGAGGGGTGTGAAGGGGTGTGGAAGGGTGTTGGAGGGGTGTTGGAGGGGTGTGGAGGGGTGTGGAGGAGTGTTGGAGGGTTGTTGGAGGGGTTGTGAGGGGTGTTGGAGGGTTGTTGGAGGGGTGTTGGAATGGTGTGAAGGGGTGTGGAGGGGTGTGGAAGGGTGTGGAGAGGTGTTGGAGGGGTGTGGAAGGGTGTGGAGGGGTGTGGAGGGGTGTTGAAAGGGTGTGGAGGGATGTGGAGGGGTGTGGAGGGGTGTGGAGGGGTGTGGAGGGGTGTGGAGGGGTGTGGAGGGATGTGGAGGGGTGTGGAGGGGTGTGAAGGGGTGTGGAAGGGTGTGGAGGGTTGTTGGAGGGGTGTTGGAGGGGTGTGGAGGGGTGTGGAGGGGTGTGGAGGGGTGTGGAGAGGTGTGGAAGGGTGTGGAGGGATGTGGACGGGTGTGGAGGGGTGTGGAGGGGTGTGGAGGGGTGTGGAGGGGTGTGGAGGGGTGTGGAGGGTTGTTGGAGGGGTGTTGGAGGGGTGTGGAGGGGTGTGGAGGGGTGTGGAGAGGTGTGGAGGGGTGTGGAGGGGTGTGGAGGAGTGTGGAGGGGTGTGGAGGGGTGTGGAGGAGTGTGGAGGAGTGTGGAGGGTTGTTGGAGGGTTGTTGGAGGGTTGTGAGGGATGTTGGAGGGGTGTGGAGAGGTGTGGAAGGGTGTGGAGGGTTGTTGGAAGGGTGTTGGATGGGTGTGGAGGGATGTGGAGGGGCGTGGAAGGGTGTGGAGGGGTATTGGAGGAGTGTGGAGGGGTGTGGAAGGGTGTGGAGGGTTGTGAGGGATGTGGAGGTGTGTGGAGGGGTGTGGAGGGGTGTGGAGGGATGTTGGAGGTGCTGTAGTGTGAGAGGGAAGCGTAGTGGTTTGAGATTGGGTAGAGTGTAAGGGTTGAGCAGTGGTGGTGAGAAGTAAGTGCGGTGATAAGAAATGTTGTGGTAGAGTAAGTGAATGCAGTGTTATAGCATCATAAACTCAACCGCAACCACTGCTCCAAACCTGCCTTCAACACCTGTTCTCACCTGTTCTGTATGGCCTCAGGGTATTTCAAGTTCATGTTCCAGTAGAAAACGCCCACGATGAGTGAGAAGAAGATGGTCATTCCGATCTAGAGGCAAGGAAAAACATTTGGAAAATGAAATTAAGGTGGTGTGATGATAAGACTAATGTTTAATTTTATTAAATTGTATTTGGTTTGAAACTTCAAGTTTTATGAACTTGACAAATAAGAAAATTAGTTGTTAATATGAAGCAATAAAGCAACTGTGTTTGAATTTAATGGAATAAATCAGTAAAAAATTGAAATGTAATACCTAATTATAAAAAAATCATGAAGTAAAAGAATATAATTTAATGATAATTAATGATAATTAAATTAGGAAGCAGGCATCAATTAACGAAGAAGAAACCTGCGACAAGGAAGCGGCAGGATTCCTAACGACGTTCAAGATCGATCTCACCGTCACGTACTTCAACTGCGTTTGTCATTTGCTAATTGATTCATCAATTAGGTACAACTAATTGATTTTAATTTATTGATCCATTAGGTATTGATTGAATGATTGATGAGTCAGTTATTTAATTGGCTTATAACTTGAGCTATTTTTCAGCACAAATCGGTTAAAGAGTTGAAAAGAGGTCAAACAAAAATAATTTATATTTCTAATAATTAACTATTTAACCATCTATCCATCCACCCACCCACCCACTTGTCTCCTCAGTGACGTAGCATACTTGGCGCCTTCCATGACGTATTTAGGATTCATTAGGAAGATCTTCATTTTACGGTTGAGATTTCTCTCTATTCTGGAAGAAGAAAAGGATGGAAAAGATGACAAGATAAATGAATGAATGGATAAATGGAAAAAAATGACAAGATGAATGAGTGGAAAAACAAGAAAAAACATTTTGAATGAATGCATGAATGAATTAATTAACTGATTAATAAGAGATTGAACGCACCTGGTGTGCCAGTAGGTCTCTTTGTACTTTTTGGTGAGTTTCTCAATGATGATGTTCTTCCTCATCATTCTGACGTGCAGTGAGGATGATGATGATGATGCATAATAGAATAATAATAATAAATTATTAATTAAAATTAATAATAATTCATATGATAATCTATTTATATATATATTTTTCATTTTATTAACAATAATAATAATAAAAGTAATAATAATTATAATGATAATCATAACCTGTCGGTAGTTTGTACGGCTTTTATGAAGTTTGCTTCATCATCATCCTCCGTTATGGACGTTGCTAAGGAGAAGGAAAATTAATTATATATTTTAAAAATTATTTAAAATATAATATTAAAAAAACATGTTTCTAAAAAAAATAAATTTATTAAAAACGATAAAAACGATAACACACTGCACAAGACAAAAGTTAAAAATATAAAAACAATGTTCGAAAACATAAAGTTGTTTTTATTGCTGCACAAACAATGTCATACACAGGGTGACGGTCTGCACATCGCCGTTGATGACGTCAAGAAAGAAGTCAGGTGGGTTGTTGAAGGACTCGATGTTGAACTCTGTGACGTGTGAAAAGCGCCTTTTTAATATTTATTTTAAAATATTCATTTTTTATTTTCGTTTTGACTCATTTTTTGTAAATTCATTTTCTTTTTTTCCGATGTTTTAAAATGACGATGCACACGTGAGGTTGACTTGGCTTTTTTATTGTTCTTTAAATTCTTATGATAAATGTTCATTAAAACTTTGACATCAATATCACTTTTTTAAATTGAGAAAAAAATCTAAAAAATGAGAATTAAATAACTTTGCAGTTGAAAAAAGTCCAGAGCATTGGCTGCCGGTCCATGATAAATGATGCTACCTGTTTGGTTTTTCGATTGTTTTTGTTGACATTATTATTTAAAATGACTCGGAAACAAAAATCAAAATATTTTTTTAAATTGAAAAGTAAAAAGTATTGTTAATACTAAAATAAATAATTATTTTAAGAAGTCTATTCGGAAGCACCAGTTCAAAAGCATACCTGCAGCTAGTAGAATAAGTCCGTCAAAGAGTTTGAAAATGCTGTAGCGTGGTTGGTGAATCGAGAAGATGATGGTCAAGCCTTGTCTAGAAAGGCTGCATGGAGGAAGGATGGATAGATGGATGAATGGATGGATAAAAAAATGGATGAATAAAAAAATGGATTTTTCAAAATTTGAAAGATCCATATTGTAAAATTGTGAAACTGGTAGTTCTTCTCGGTAATGATCTCAACCAATATAACTTTTAAACTATTTTAAGCATCAGCAACAGCAACAATAACAACATAAACAATAATAAACAAAAAAAACAACAACAACAATGGCCACAACAACCACTCACGTGTGCAACAGCGACATGACGCTATTGGCGGTCGAGGCGTCGAGGCCTGTGGTCGGTTCATCGAGGAAGAGGATGCTCGGCGACACGATCAGCTCCATGCCGATGCACGTCCGCTTCCGCTCGCCTCCCGATACCCCCCGTATCAACTCATTACCCACCTTCGTGTCAGCGCACTTCATCAGGCCGAGGTCGTTGAGCACCTGCTTTGCATCGGGAGGATGGTGGGTGGTGGGGTGGAGTGTGGATGTGTGTGCGAGAGTTTTTCGTTTGGGTGAACTGAGATTTTTGCTCCATTAATATTTGAGTGTTATAAGAAGATTTTTAAATACTTTAACAAAATTATATTTTTATTTTGCTTTTATTATTTTTCCTTTGCTCTTCTCCCTCCACTAATCCAACTTTTTCTCTCTTTTTTTCCCCTCTCATCCTCTTTCCACCCTCTCCACCCTCCCCACCCTCTTCTTACCCTCCCCACCCTCCCTACCCTCCCCACCCTTCCCACCCTCCCCACCCTACCCACCCTCCTCACCACCTTGTCAACTTTGGCCCTCTTCTCCTCCTGAGACACATCGGCAGGCAGTCTCGTGTTGGCTGAGAACATGATGCTTTCACGAACAGTCAGAGTGCCCAGTAGGACGTCGTCCTGGTTTGGTGGTTGTGGGGTGGGATGGAGTGGAATAAGGTGGGATGGAGTGGGATGGGGTGGGATGGGGTTGGGATGGGATGGGATGGGGTGGGATAGGGTGGGATGGGGTGGAATGAGGTGGGATGGGGTGGGATGGGGTGGGATGGGGTGGGGTGGGGTGGGATGGGGTGGGGTGGGATGGGGTGGGAAGGGGTGGGATGGGGTGGGGTGGAATGGGGTGGGATGGGGTGGGATGGAATGGGATGAGGTGGAATGGAATGGGATGAGGTGGGGTAGGATGGCGTTGGGAGTGATTTATTGGTGGGGTGGGATGGGGTTGGAAGTGGTTTATTGGTGGAGTGGTAATGGGAGGATGGAGGGGAGAGAAGAGTTTGTTGGTGAGGTGGGGGAGGGATGGGAGGTACGTTTGTTAGTGGAGTGTTTTTAGGGTGGGATGGGTGGTGTTTTGGTGGGCAGTTGTGATGGATGGTGGTTTGCTTGTGTAGTGCTAACATGGTGGATCTTGATTGTTTGATAAAAAAGAAAAAATTGTGAGAAAGGGTTAATTGTGTATGGAAAGAAAATGATAGTAATGTTCTCAAGATATAATCCGTTTAAGTTTTAAAAATCATGAAAATTTGTTTAAAAACACAGCAAAACACCTGCACGACATAGCCAGCGATGCATTTGAAGTAGTTTGGTTGTTTGTATCCGTTCACGAGAATGGTTCCTTTGACTTTCGACATGTCTTTGCGGCCCGCCAGCAAGTCTAACAAGCTGTGGTGTTGGTTGGTGGAGTTGATTGTGTTTTTTTGTTGGTGGTGGAGGTGGTGATAGTGATGGTTTTGTTGGTAGAGTTGGTTGTGTTGTTGGTGTTGTGTTGGTGATAGTGTTGTTGTTTGTGTTGTGGTGGTGTTGTTGTTGAAAGATATTTGCTTCACAAACCCCGAGAAGTTTTATCAAAAATTTATACATCTAAAAACTAAATTGCAATTTGAAAAAAAATTTTTTTTGCCAATTATTGTTTTTCCACATTCATTTTCCACCAGCACGACGACGGAAGCACCATCAGCACCAAGTCAAGACAAGTCGACGACTTATCGTTTTCCACACCGGTAGACTAAGCCATTTGAGTTTCAATGGAGTGTTTCATCGCCATCGCATTAAAGTAATGAATCAAGTAACGTTGCACCCAAGCGCCCAAGTTCTCCCCCCCCATTCACGTTGTTTTGCCGCACCCTGTGGGACCCATGATCGCGTTCATGCCGGGCAGTAGAAGACCCCTAGGTGGTGTTGATGATGATGATGATGGTGTTGATGATGATGTTGATGGCGTTGATGATGATGTTGATGGTGTTGATGATGATTTTGATGGTGTTGGTGATGATGTTGATGATGATTTTGGTGATGCTGTTTTTGGGAATTTTGAAGTTGGTGGTGGCGTGGGAGATAAGATAGTGTTGTTGTTGTAGTTAGTCGTGTTTGATCTTTGTTAGTGTTGTTGTTCGACAATGCCTTGTTACATTAATTCTATAAATTTCAAACTATTCTAAGTAAATACAATAAATCGTTTTTTAAAGTAAAACCATAAAAAAGAAAAAAATATTTTCAAAAATGTGTTTTAAAAACAAGAAAAAGTCTCACGAAACGCCTTGAAGGATGGTCCGGCTGATGGTTGAGCGCTTCAGAAAGTGTTCCCTGAGTTTGATTTCGTACGTGAGATTGTGGAAGCTCAAAATGGGGCCTGGAGCAAGGAAGGCAGGATGGGTTGGATGGATGGAAGGATGGATGGATAGGTGGATAGGTTGATGGGTGGATAGGTTGATGGGTAGATAGGTGGATGGGTGGATAGGTGGATGGGTGGATGGGTGGATAGGTTGATGGGTAGATAGGTGGATGGGTGGATGGGTGGATGGGTGGATAGGTGGATGGGTGGATAGGTTGATGGGTAGATAGGTGAATGGGTGGATAGGTAGATGGAAAGGTAGATGAATTAATGGAAGAAAGAATAGATGGATGAATGGATAGTTGAATGGATTGATGGAAGAATGTGTGAAGGGGTGAAAGTGTAGATCTAAGATAATTGGTTGGGTGAGTAAGAGAGTGAGAGAGAGAAAGATATAGTAAGTGACCAAGTTGGGTTGAACGGGATGAATTATATTTTGAGTGCAATGGATGTGAGGGGTATAGGTGAGAAATTTAGTTGGATGTGGGTGGGTGAGCAGTTGATTGATAGGGAAGAATTGCTCGAATTCGCGAAAACAACCGTGAAGTACATTGACTGATTACACACTCTCAGATATTTTTAAAATCAAATTACTATTGTTATTAGATGCATATTAAAGATACTTGAATAAATTACTCAACAAATAAGAGTCGAAATTTTTTTTCAATGTTATAAAAACAATTTTAAAATAATTATTTTAAATAAAATTGGAAACCTCTTGAAAAAACGCTTAAAAAACTTTGACACCAGTACCATTGATGAGCGACGACTTGGGTTCCGCCTTCTTGTAGGAAATATCATTGTCGTCCTCTTCTTCTTCCGTCACCTCTTCGGTTATCCTGGAACACCATTAATTTACTTTCAAAACTTTTATTTTTTTTCAGGTTCAGTCCGTTTTTACCGAGTATTATGAGAGCGGACCTTAAAATATTTCTAATACACCATCAAAACTAAAATTAAACACCGTCAATTCGAAAAATATTCCTTACACCAACAACCAGCAAACACAACAACTTTTTAGCCCACTTGAATCTTTAAAAAAAGCTTGATTAAAAAAACCAAAAAACCAAAATATTTTCAAACACACCACAACTGGAATTCTTCTTCACGACCACAACCTCCGCTAATCCCAATCCACTGTAAACCCCTTTCATCTCTCCCAAAAAATACAAAATCTTCTCCATCGCCCTTCCAAGAACCCCCACAACGAACGGGATGGGCAGGGCATCTTGACTCATTTGCTGCAACTCGGCTTTGCGTCTTTCCATCTCGTGCTTGAAGGCGTCTCGCTGTCGCTTCAGCTTCCTCCGCTCCTCCTGCAACTCCTGCTTCTTGTCGTTCAACGCAGCCAAGCGGAAAGCAGCCCACGAATTCACGACCAGCTCCGATGGGTCGCTCTGTGGATCGGGATGGGAGGGGTGAGGTTTGTGGTTTAGTTTAGTGGTGTTGGTGTTTTAGTGGATGGCATGTTGCCAGGTTAGAAAGTGGTTAAGGCTGGTGTTTCGATGGATTGGACGTTTTCAATGTGCGTAAAAATTGATATAAATCTTTTGTGCTTGTGTGTTAGGAGATGTGGTGTTATTTGGTGGACTGCAGTATCTGAATGCCTAAAGGAGTCGTCAAGTGAGCACTAGACAACCACTATTCTACCTTCATTTCGTTCAGAGACACCCTCAAAAACTTCTTCTTCTCCTTCTTTGGCATCTTTTCTTTCTTTAGTTCTTGTAAATGAAGCGGGAATATAATAAGACACGTTTGCCACTGACACTGCACTCACTGACACTGCAATCCAAACGGTTTGTGTGTACTTATGTGTGTGTTATTTTGTATGTGTATGCATGTAAGTGTACTTATTGCAATTGTTTTTTAGTATTACTTCTGTATTATTTTAATCGAGATTTTCAACGAGCAGAGTGAGTGTTTATTTTTTATTTTGTGACGGCAAAAACTCGATTTGTCGTGCGGCTTTCATGCAAATAGAACATGGCGAATTCTCTGTTTTTGTTATCCTCAACGTCACACAAAAACTATATTTTAAATAAATTAACAAATCTTTATTGAATGTCATGATTCATAAAAGCCAATACAAACAAAAAGAGTAAAACTTAAAAGTTATAAAATATATTTAATATTAGATCACCATAACTCTTGGTCCCCATGTCTTTGACAATTTTTGCGTCAAAAAGATGAATCAAAGTAGGCAGCGACTCTTGGAGATGGGCAAATAACACCATCTCAGCATCACCAGCACATTTTTCCGACCAAACTTCACCATAAAGTTTTTTGGAAAACCAAAAATCGAAAAACTGGTACTAGCTTGACCTGATCATCACCTGCAATCTACTGCACACTCGCTTTTTTCAAAGTGCTGATTACGATACCGATCATTCCTTGGCATATTCTTATGAAAGATTTAAATTGAACTGTTATGTCACCTCTAAAGTGCGAAGTTTCTCATTTTCAATGTTAAAAGTTTCTCATTTTCAATTTTTAAGTTTTAAATGTTAGATTTCAAATTTATAAATTTTTACCTTAAAATTATACATTTTCTCTTTTTTCGAATGTCGTAGATAAATTATTTGTATTCAGAATTTTCGTGCCTACAAAAGCTCTAACGTTTTTGATATTTATGTCTCTGTACTTTTCCTACACTTTTCGTGACATTCGAATTTTTTTAATGTAAAAAAATAAATAAATAAACTTTTTTCCAAACTTTAATTTTCAATTTGCTTTGCAAGGCATTATCTCCAGTTTCAATGGCAAAAACCTAATAGCGTATTAAACAGAAACCATCTAAGAATATTCCACGTTTCAATAAAAAAGTATTAAAATTTTTAATCTGTAAGAAAAAAATATTTTTCCAATTTAATTTTTAAAATCTTGAAACCATAAAGAATTGAAATTAGCAAAGAAAGGAAAATGGCAAGCCATAAAACAGACAACTTTAAGGGCTTCGACATCAAAATAAAAATAGACTTTAAACTTCTTTGCTTCCACGCCACTTTAAAGATGTTTACCATTGTACCCCAGGGATCAACACCAACTGGGTGCAAATATTCTTATCTTATTGATACATAATTTATTTATACATATTTATTTATACTTGTACTTTGTACTAAAGTCTTTCCTTATCAATTAATCTATTTAAATACAAAATAAATTTAACGATTAATTGATGCGGCATCTCCAAAGGCCTTGACACCAGCGTCCAAGAGGTTCGACATGGTGCTTGCCTCCACGCCACTACGTGACCTGACTCGGCCAATACAAACTCTAGCAAAACGACAGCAGGCTTATTTTTATTAACGTTACTGTTTTTGTTTCTAATGTTTTTATTTTTTTTTGGTATTATGTTTTTTCTTCTAGTGAGTTGTTATTTTGTTGCTGTTTATTCTATTTATGTTTCTATTATTTTGCTGTTGTTGCTGTTTGTATTTTTGTAGCTAATATTTGTTTTTATTGTATAATTGTAGCTGTTATTTGTATTTTCGTTGCTTTTATTTTTATATTTGTATCGGTTATTACTTCTTCAGTGCTGGCATTTATTGCTGCATGGAAGGTTTGTTTCTTTTCCATATTTTACTTTTTTCAAGAAAATCAAAAATGGCGTTAAATAAAAAGTGGATTCGTCTAATGACCGGAAAAGTTTTTCAAGGTCTGGAAAAACATGTTCAAAAAATTATTTTCTCACTTACTCAATAAACGAATTTTTGATAAATGGTTGAGAAAGACTGCATACTTATTATGTAATATATTACTACTGCTTTTATATTTATTGCTAAGTTTTTTCTAAGTGTCGGGCTGGAGGTTATTGGTGGGTGTGTTGAAAGTTCGAAAGACAATTGCCTCGTAAAGTATAAGCCCTTTCCAGCGTAAGTAGCAGCCAGAGATTTTCACATTTAGAAAATTAAATTTTGAAAATTTACCATTCGCCATGCTATCCGGAAAAAAACTTTGGAAAAATAAATAAAATAAATACTTAAATTAATTTTCTTTAAACCTTCAAAAACATATAATTGATAAAACAAGAAAAAGCATAGACATGAAAAAGAGTGTGATAATAAAGAAAGAGATGAAAAAGAGAGAAAGATGGAGAGATTTAGGTTTTCTCTCAAGTCTTAGGAACGAGGTCTGAAGCGAGGGAACGGTGTTGGATTCTCAGAGAATACAAATTGCTCGTCTTTGCAGGGTGTATGGCACTCAGGGCGATTGTTGAATGTTTTAAGATGGATGAGATCTTAGCGGAGAAAATGACTGCAATGAAAGTATTGAAATTTGAAAGGAAAGTTTGGGGAAATTAATTTTTTTTTAAAGTTGTAAAAAGTTTTAACGAGTTGAATTTAAGTTAGAGAAAAAAGTTTCAGTATTGAAAAAGCTTTTATGCTTGTCATGTAACAAGATTCAACAGTTTAAAAAAATAACCTTGTTTTAGTTTTAAACTGTTTTGAGAGATAAACTTTATCTCCTTTTAAAATATGTCATTTTAAAGACACGCGAAAAGATAGAGACAATGCAAATATCGCTGATTTAATCAAGAGATTCGTAAGCTTGACGCGTTTCCTGTTCAAAGCGCCTCAGCACACACACACACACACACACACACACACACACACACACACACACACACACACACACACACACACACACACACACACACACACACACACACACACACACACACACACACACACACACACACACACACACACACACACACACACACACACACACACACACACACACACACACACACACACACACACACACACACACACACACACACACACACACACACACACACACACACACACACACACACACACACACACACACACACACACACACACACACACACACACACACACACACACACACACACACACACACACACACACACACACACACACACACACACACACACACACACACACACACACACACACACACACACACACACACACACACACACACACACACACACACACACACACACACACACACACACACACACACACACACACACACACACACACACACACACACACACACACACACACACACACACACACACACACACACACACACACACACACACACACACACACACACACACACACACACACACACACACACACACACACACACACACACACACACACACACACACACACACACACACACACACACACACACACACACACACACACACACACACACACACACACACACACACACACACACACACACACACACACACACACACACACACACACACACACACACACACACACACACACACACACACACACACACACACACACACACACACACACACACACACACACACACACACACACACACACACACACACACACACACACACACACACACACACACACACACACACACACACACACACACACACAGAAATGTTGTATTCGCACAACCCACCTTCGAGCCAACTGCACAGCCACCAAACAGACGCCAGCTACAGCGAGCAACAACAGCCCATCAACTGGGCGACCTTCGATGAGTCGTGCTTCTTATTCGTCATTGTCCTTCTCGGTCTCTGCCTCAACATCAGCATCATCCTCCACCTCCTCACCCTCCGTCCCCACAAACGATCCATCACCACCCTCTTCACCATCCACGCATGCGTCCTCGACTCCATCAAATGCATTTTCTGTCTCCCGTTCGCGCTCTCACTCCTCTACGACCACCAGCCCACGCACTGCTCAGTGCTTGCTGGCTCTTATGTCATTGTAGTCACCTCATCGGGCTTCAACCTCCTGGCGATGGTCTGCAGCGAGGCGTATATGTTCAGCGAGAGAGACCTGGCGGCGATCGCTGGCACCCAACATCCGTGCAAACACCACCGAAGACACCTCGCAAGCAACAACCACCACCACACCAGCTACTTCAACTCGGTTTATACGCATAAGAATCCGAGTCGGTTTCAAGCATCTCCCGATCATTTTGTGAATCGTCGTTCGAGTCAGATTTCATCGAAACAGCAGGGTTTGAATGGCATCTCGCCACACATTCACCGCTCTAATCCCACTCTCTCGTGGCATCCTTCCTCAAACGGCCAACCCTCCAACCCCCGTCCAACTGCCTCTAACTCGACCTTTCCTCGCAAATCAATCATTCATCCATCTATCATCTATTCACCAACACCTAATTCACACTCCATCTATTCACCCCATTCCCATTCACCTATCACCCACTCCTCAAAGCATGCATCATCTTCACAATGCATGTCTGACGATGCATTTCTAATCAAAAAAGACGAAATTCTTTTCGGCATTCCTTCACGGCGGGGTAATAATAACAATTCTAGCATGCACAAGTCGCACAAATGCCTCAGAAATCATACAACTTGTCGCGGGGAGGAGATAGGCAATCACGCGCAAGTTATCGCTCTTAATCCAATTCTCCGAGGCGCATTCAGCGGTGCGTGGGCAGACAATGGCGCTGCTAAAGACGCTGCTAAAGACGCTGCTAAAGACGCTGCTAAAGACGCTGCTAAAGACGCTGCTAAAGACGCTGCTAAAGACGCTGGAGCAAGGTGGGATTCGATGGGGATTGGAAAAGAAAATAAAAATATTAATAATAATAAAAATAATAATATCAATAATAATATTAATAATAATAAGGGAATTAAAAAAGAAAAGATCGATAAAAAAAGGTTGGGCACGGAAGCTAATAGGAATTTAATTCCAGGAGATTTGTGTGCTTTGAGAGAGGGATGTTCGGAGCGGTCTAGTCTATTGCTCCCCAATACAATGAACCAAATCCCAGATGACGGTGATGATGATGACGATTTTATGAAGACATTACCAAAGAGACGATTAGATGAAGGGAATGGTGAAGAGGCTGTAAATAAAAGTGGTTTATGGGAAACTTCAAAACTCATTGGCAGAAGGTATGTGGAAAGAAGTTCAAGTGGTGTAAGGCTCCATGATAAAGCGGATAGGAAATCTAAAAATGATGATGATGATGGTGGTGGTAATGATGATTATGATGCCCGATGTGATTATGATGATGGTGGTGGTAATGATGATGATGATGGCCGATGTGATGATGATGATGATGGCGATGGCAGTGCATTGCGAGGTCGATGCTTGAGTTACGACAATGGCTTCGAGGGCTTCGGAAAGGAGAAAAATTTTGTTGGGAGAGGAGAAGGAGGAATGGAGATGACTAAACGATGCAACAAGCACATTTTAAATAAAAAAAATGATAATGACAACAATAATAATAAAGTGTTTTATGCTACCCACAGTTTAGTAGGCACGAGGAAAAAATCTCAAAACTACCACCAAACCACCCAGTTACACAAATTTTCAATTAACGACATCTACAAAAAGTGTAAAAACGTTCCTAAAACAAACAAGAACAGCCAAAAAGACATAAATAAATTGACAAAGAAGTTTAGAAGCACGCCATCTTCCATAAATAAGATCACTACTAAGGCCCAAAACACTCAGAAAAACCCAAAAAACACATCTATCTCGCACGGAAAGTCCACTGTTGTGAAACACAAAAACAAAAACGCCAACTCTAGCAACACTATCAACACAAACATTTCCAACAACACATCTACCAACAACATCAACAACCACATAAACATAGTCAACAACATCAACAGTCCCAGCAACAACAACAAAACTCTCAAGAACCACACCAGCAACAACAGCACAAAAAACCAAAATAGCAACATTCTCAACAACCACAACAACTCACTCAACAACAAAGTACCGGCAAATCGCAGCAAAGAGACCAGTGGTTCTTGCGTCTTGTTCGGCGTTGTGATGGTGCACGTCACCTCCCTGGTTGTGCACCTCGGACCCACTATCATCGGTGGCGACTTCAATTACAACGATTCACAATTACAACGATTCACTGGGCAACTGCTTGTTCGCCTACGGGACAGTAAAGAGCTACGTGGTGCAAGCCATGTGGGTGGCCATCATGACGTTCGCAATGGCCGCTTCACTCTTCTATCTTTTCAGATTTCATCGGCACGTCACCACCAAGACCGGCAAGCGACTGTCCGCTCTGGTGCGGTCGTCAGTGGCTGCGTCTAAGAGCCACTTGTTGAAGAGTGGCTCCCACCTCAACTGCGAGTCGCTCAATCTTCGTCGCTTGTCGCTCAGTCGCATCCGCTTGCTTTTCCTCCTAACGACGGTGTTCATCGTGTGCTGGTACCCGCTCTACACCTTCACCCTGCTCGACACTCGCTTCCGGAAGTCGGTGAAACTCTACAAACTGCTCACCTTCATCGCCTGGGCCAACCCCACCCTCAACCCACTTGTCATTTTAATCTTCGACCAAAAACTCGGTCTCAAGGCCTGCGTCAAGAAGAAGCGAATCGTCGTCTGCTGCACCAAATGCTCTGATGCCATGCGCAGATTGTTTTGTTTTGGTCGTCGTTGTCAATGTAGTCGAAGTCAATGTAGTCGAAGTCATTGTAGTCGTGACGACCAATGTAACTTTTGCGTTTCTAGGCAGCCGTCACCAAACGCGCTGTTGTTTTCATCTGAGAAAACGAGGCCAATGGTTGCTACGCAGGTGCTGATGATGATGCTTGAAGCATCTAAGCAGAAAGAGTCACGTAGAGCTGGTCATGATGATGATGATGATAAAGTTGATGATGGCCGTATAAGTGAGACTAATAGACTGGCTACAGATACTGCTTTGTTGGCAGACAAAACTGAGAGCAAGAAGAAAAGTGCTAGGAAGGGCAGCTGGAAAGATGACAAACAAGCTGTGAGCAAGCACAGTTCCTACTCCCACCACCACCACACCACACCACACACTTCATCATCAGGCGATCCGGAAACGATGCTTAAAAGTGAATCGAAACTCAAAGTCGACCACCGATTGATTTGCCAAGAGCTTCTCCGTCTCGACAGGGTTGGTCGCAGGCTGTGCGTCGATTAATGAGAAATTAAATCTTGCAAATGAGCGCTATAAAAAGAATCATCCGCTGAAGCCCGAAGTCCGTTACTTTACATGATGCCTCCATACTTCTACGAAATACCTTGTTTGTGTGCATGAAGGGATCTTCTACGAAGATGTGGGTTCAAACAATAACTTTAAGTAAAGTTTAAACTTTTATTACAATGAAACGCTTAACGGATAGAATCGTTAAATTCGAATGCCCATCCGGCGTACACTTTAATGACGAGTCATTTTGTCGATTCATCATTGAGGAGCGTCTTTCACTCCAGTATCGACACGTGTGTGCAAGTGCTAATCAATGCATTTTATAGGTAATATTATTGATTGGGATAGTTTTTTTTCCATGATGATGTTGATGATGAAGATGGTGAAGATGATGATGATGATGTTGTTGATGATGATGATGATGATGAAGATGGTGAAGATGGTGAAGATGGTGATGATGATGTTGTTGATGATTATGATGGTGACGATGTTGATGATGATGATGATGATGATGAAAGAGGAGCATGTTGATGATGACGATTCTTATTATTATTGGTATTAACGATGCTGGACCTTATCTTTGAGGACCTCAGCATGACATGTATTTTGATTCCTCCTTCTCGCGTTGTGGTCTCTCTCCAGCAGTTCTCATCGCCGCATTTGACTGTATATCTGTACGTGCACATTCCTTAACCAAGTTTTTACTTTCATAATCATTTCAATTATTTGTATCCATAAAATTATTGTTATAACTTAATAAATAAATAATTTAGTTAAATAATTGTTTTAGTCTAATTTTCGCTTATTATAAATGACATGAATCCCTTCCTACCTTTCTATTTGCCATCCATGCCACTCTATCCCCCCCTTGTACCCTCACGGCGTATCTGTTCCCCCTGCACTGCATTCAATTACGCGTAATCGAGACTAGATGCTCCATCCCAGGATGATTCATACACTCAGTCCCCCAAGCAACAAATCCCTTATGAGCCCACTCATCAATTTTATTTTTGTACCGTTACTGCTTTTTCGTTGATAAGAGCGTTAAACCGTTAGATTTGGCCAAAATGCCGGGAGAAACTACAAAACAGAGAGACTTTGGGCTCTTCATTTTAGCATCGGTTTTTGAAACTTACACAATTGTATAGTTTTCTTTAATTACATAGTTAAATTAAATAATTAAATAGCTTTTCAAGGATAGTTAATTAGGGAAAAATTAATTAACCAACTAATTAATAGAATAATTAAACTTCAATAAACTTTTAATTCCTTCGACTCATTCATTCGGGGTCTCCATGCAATTAGCCGTGGGACAATACCAAACGTCGCATTACTTCATAAAACGTCATAAAAGTCCTAAAGCGGCGCCTTTATTATCATCTTGTACTGCCTCTTTTGACCCTCCAGACACACCAATGTCCCATAGTGTTCTCATTGCTTTGCTGCTGCTGCTGCTGCTGATGCTTTTATTGTCTTGACCCTTGTCGTCCCCGAGTGTGTCGCTGAAACGAGGTCCGTTTATTTGCGGCTCATTTTAATTATACAAATGTTTAATTTTTTTTTGGGGAGTTTTTTTAATATTATTCTGTTAAATTCGAAATGTAAAAAATATTTTTTTCGATTTATACAACTTTTGCTTGTATTGTGAAAATGCCATTTTCGCAAAGTTGCTTTTGAAAATACAAAGATAAGCGTGGCATTCGTGTGTGCCAATTGACGGTTTAACCAAACTTTCCGTTCGTTAGAACTCTTGGCAGTTTCATCGATCGGCGTTGTTATCTTGGTGGATGGAGTGCTTGGTTATGGATTTTTTAATGAAGAGTGTGGGATGGTTTGGAATAGGGTGGTTTGGCTTGGGGTGGGTTGGGATGGGGTAGTTTGGGATGGGATGGTTTGGGATGGGGTGGTTTGGGATTGGGTGGTTTGGGATGGGGTGGTTTGGGATGGGGTGGTTTGGGATGGGGTGGTTTGGGATGGGGTGGTTTGGGATGGGATGGGGTAGCTTAGGATGGGTTGGATGGATGGTTTGGGATGGGTTGGATGGATGGTTTGAGGATGGGGTTGGATAGATGGTTTGAGAATAGAAGGTTGATGGTCTGGAGATGGAAAATGTAATTAATTAATATTCGTTTATTTCAATTAGTTAAAATTCATTTATTTAAACTAATTAACATTCATTAATTTTATTTAGTTAACATTTTAATCAGGCGATGGTTCGATTTCTTTTCATTGGTGAGATTATAAGCTTAGAGTAACTTAGCGTGAAGACTTAGGCAGCGACTGTGGATTTATAAATACGAAAACTTTTTGCATATTATAAATGAATATTAATAATATAATATTATTATTATTATAAAAAATATAATATTATTATTATCACAAATAAAATAATAATAAGAATGATATAAATATGAATTAAAAATAAACTTTTAAGATTAGTTCATTAAAAATATTTTTTCATTTTTTTTAATGCTCGTAAAACTACTTTAAAAATGTTTTTTATTCATTGGAATTATTATTTGAAAACTTTAATGCACCAAAAAGCTGAATTACATTTTTAAGTTTTAAAATAGAAGTTTTCAGATAGGAAATTGCTTTTTATAGAGATTCATAATTGTTTTTTTGTCATTTCAGTTCGAAATCTGCTCAGAATATCTGCAAACGAGAATTTCATTAATTTTACTTTTTAGTTATCTTTTTATATTCAATCAAGAATTTAATAAATTTGAAACTTTTTTGGCAGCTGCTTCTCATTATGAATGTATTGATCAATTTTTCATCCACCAGTCTATCCACCAGTCTATCCACCAGTCTATCCATCCATCTATCCATCCATCCATCCATCCATCCATCCATCCATCCATCCATCCATCCATCCATCCATCCATCCATCCATCCATCCATCCATCCATCCATCCATCCATCCATCCATCCATCCACCCATCCATTCATCCATTCATCCATTCATCCATCCACCCATCCATTCATCCATTCATCCATCCATCCATCCATCCATCCATCCATCCATCCATCCATCCATCCATCCATCCATCCATCCATCCATCCATCCATCCATCCATCCATCCATCCATCCATCCATCCATCCATCCATCCATCCATCCATCCATCCATCCATCCATCCATCCATCCATCCATCCATCCATCCATCCATCCATCCATCCATCCATCCATCCATCCATCCATCCATCCATCCATCCATCCATCCATCCATCCATCCATCCATCCATCCATCCATCCATCCATCCATCCATCCATCCATCCATCCATCCATCCATCCATCCATCCATCCATTCATTCCATCCCTCTTTTAAGAATATATTATCCCACTAAGCGAGGGCTAACGCATAAAACATACGACATCGTGGCGTGTGTTATCGGCAAATCACAAAAACAAAACAGAAAAACTGCTTCAAAAATGTCCGATCAAAAAATAAATAATGCTTAAATGTATACTTTTAATAAATAGATACTGAAAAACAACAATAAAAATAATATTAATAATAAAGACAAACAACCATAGGACAATAATAGAAATAATAATAATAAATAAAAAACAACTAGACCAATAGTTAATAAAACTAATGAACAAATCAATCAAAACCTCAATACTGCTTGTGGCACTCTAGCCAATTGTACACCCTGATTGATGGGGTAGCATGTCATGCAGTCATGCAGTCACTGCAGTCACTGAAGTCTGTCCGGCAAAAAGAATCATTGTGGCATCTGCATTGCTTCACCAACGACGATCAAAGCGTGGATTGGCTCTTCGTTGCTGTTGCAGTGCTTTTGTCGAATGTCTATCAAACCTTTATTTGATTTATCATTGAAATTATAAAAAATATCATCCTCCTCATCATCATCATCATCATCGTCATCCTTATCATCATCATCAACAACATCATCACATTTCCAATTATCAGCTTAACAGATCACTTCCAGTGAGCTCTTCATCACCTCAGGCTTTCTGTCACAGCCACTGTCATCCATCTATCATCCTCCCCTCCTTCCACTCTCTTCCTCTTTATCATCATCCTCTTCCCATCTTCTTCCCCTTCATCTTCATCATTTTCCACCCATCCTCTTCCTCCCATCTTCTTCCTCTTCATCATCATCACCTTCCACCCATCCTCTTCCTCCCATCTTCTTCTTCTTCATCATCATCATCATTACACACATCATCTTGGTCATCATCATGGAACTGGACCAAATTCCGCGCTCCAAATTTTTGTTTTTGTCGCACAATTTTTTTTCTCAATGCAAATGGTTTTTCTTTTGCTCAGCTAATTGAAAACCTTTCTTAAATAATTATTCTCATCATGATACCATCCCCATTAGCCTCATCTCCGACAGGAAATGCAGATGATTGCTTTGAACAGTTCACGGAAAAACGCTTTTTTATTTTCTTTGGAAATATTCGGAAAACTGTTCTGGAAATGTATACAAGTGTTAATTCATAATTTCTGTTTTCAATAATTTATAATTTCAAAAATTTTATTTTCAAAATTTTATTTTCCCGAAATATTTCGTGGACCTTTCTCGGAATAGAATTCAAATATTAATTTTCTGTTTTTATTTATCAATTTATTTCAATTTTTCTATGTTTTTTCTTCCATGTTTTATTTCTTGGAACGAAATAAATAATCGGTTTTTAATATTTTAAATTAGTTTTTTTACTATTTTAATTTATTATTATTCTGTATCGTTCATGATGATGATGTTTATTATAAATAATGGAAATAATTAATTTCATTAATATTTTAATATAAAATAAATGTTTAAAAAAACAACAAACAAAACGTTTACAAACGACATTTCATGCTCGATGCATAGCATCACATACCTTTTTTACGACTAATACTAAAAGGCATACATTGACCGTATTTCAGGGTAGAGTATAAATTATACGGCATAAGAGACAAATAAATGTTTGTGCTGAAGAGTTAATGAATTAATGGTGGAATTAATTCCAGTGTTTGCCTTAAGACCTTACAAAGGTGTCTCAGCTTTTATGAGTTTTTATTTTATCAATAAAGTTATTGATATTAATTTTATTTCTATTTTTATTATTCCCTTTTTTCCATTTTTATATATAAACCAAAAAGATTTATTTCATATTTTTCTGTGATTTATTATTGATAATTTGGTGCCCAAAAGCGGAAAAGACGAATAGGAAGTTATGATTAATGGCATGTCGTTATTTCCGGGGTTAACTGCACCACTCTTCCATTTTTCCATCCACTTTTCCATTCATTCATCCACTATTCATCCACCATTCATCCACCATTCATAAATCATTCATCCATCCATTCATCCATCCATTCATCACTATTCGTTCAATATTCAATAGTTCACTCACCACTCATTCTTTCATCCACCATTAATTCATTCTCAACCATTCATTCATCCACCATTCATTATTCATCAACCATTTATTCATCCACCATTCATTATTCATCAACCATTTATTCATTCATCCACCATTCATTATTCATCAACCATTTATTCATTCATCCACCATTTATTCATTCATCCACCATTCATTCATTCATTCATCCGCCATTCATTAATTCATCCACTATTCATTAATTCATCAACCATTTATTAGCTCATTCCGGACCAAACATGATACAAATTGAAGAGTAAATTGACAGACAAGACTTCTATTTGGAGCTTCCACTTGAGGCTTCGACAACACGTCTAGAAAGGTCGAATGCCACTCCCCCTCTTCTTCCTCTTTCTTAAAAACCCCCTCTTCTCCAACCCTTCCCCCCCCCCTCTCTCCCAACGTTCATCCATCTTTCAACTACGGTTTATTTATTATCTTTTTGCATATCTATTTGCCCATTCATTTATCTCCTAGCTTTCCATCGACTAACACACTTTTATAATTTATGGATAATTTCATCTATTCATTCATATACATCCCACTCATCCATTTATTCATCCATTTGTCCATCCATTTATCAGTTCATTTGTCCATCCATTTATTTATTCATTTGTCCATTCATTTATCCATTCATTTGTCCATTCACTCACTCACTCATTTATTAATTCATCCAAATGCTCATTCATCCCTCTCATCTTTTTGAGTGAAAAACAATAGTTCTTTCCGATTAACAGCATCTGAGCAAACAAGCTGCTGATGATGATGATGCTGAGGATGATGATAATGATGGTGATGATGATGGTGATGATGATGAGGATGATGATGAGGATAGTGATGATGACAATAGTGATGATGAGGATAGTGATGATGACAATAGTGATGATGATAATAGTGATGATGAGGATAGTGATGATGACAATAGTGATGATGACAATAATGATCCTGATGATGGTATAAATGATGGTGATCTCCTTGCTTTCGGTTGTATTGGCACAGCAAACAGCAAGCACTGAAGCAACGTCACTCACACCCACCGTTCTCTCGTTCCAATGCAAACATTCATTAAAAGACTATGTCCCTTCCTGGTAGGTAGGTAGGTAGGTAGCTTGATCTTGTATGTTTGGGATGGATGTCCAGCTGATCATTTGAATCCTTTTGCATCCTTCTTCCCTCCATCTCCCTCCTTCATCTCCCTCCTCCATCTTCCTTCTTCCCTCCATCTTCCTTCTTCCTTCCATCTTCCTCCTCCACTTTTTTCTTTTTCTACATCTTTCCACAAAAATGAAAACAATAATAATATAAAAATAATATAAATATTAATAATATAATAATAATATAATAATAATAATATAAATAATAATATAAATAATAATATAAATAATAATATAAATAATAATATAAATAATAATATAAATAATAATATAAATAATAATATAAATAATAATATAAATAATAATAATAATATAATAATAATATAAATAATAATATTATTAATAATATTTAATTATTATAAATATATATAAAAAATAATTTTAAAAATTTTTTGTAAAAAATAAATAAATAATAATTAATAATAATAATAATATATTAATAATGATATAAATAAAAATATCATAATAATATTATAATAATATAATAATAATAACATAAATAATAATATACTAATAATAATATAATAATAATATAATAATATTAATATAATAATAATAATAATAATATAATAATAATATAATAATAATAATATAATAATAATAATATAATAATAATAATATAATAATAATAATATAATAATAATAATATAATAATAATAATATAATAATAATATAAATAATAGTATCTTTGCCTCTTTAAGAACAAGAACTTTCCACCGACGAAATCTCTCACTGGTGCCTCACAGCACAGTTGTAATTCATTTATGCAGCCCAGTTGTTGTTTCAGTGGAGATTAGGCTTCCTAATTAAACTTTCTGTTTCCATTTTCCTGCTTTCATGTTCCATGTAATGATGATAACCCCCATAAATGTGGCGGTGACTACTGGATTGAAATAATTTGTATAATAAATATATAATTGAAATACAAATTGATTTAGATAAATGAATAATTAGGTATTCTTTGAAAGTTAAATGAAATAATAAAACATAAAAAGACCATTACGGAATACCTTTATCCCTTACATTGTATTTCTCTAACTTCAAAGGCTTTCTTTGAATTAAAAAAAAAACAAATAAAATAATTTTAATGCAAGGCAATAAGGTGGTAAAAAAGTAATTGAACGCCGTAAGTAGCGGAGTAATAGTACCTACGGGCACCGTTACCTTTTCAGTAATGGCGTTAGTTTTAGAATGTGAAGAAATGTAATTATTTCTTCTTCTACGTCTCCTTGCACTTTATCTTTTTTAAATGATTGTTGAGTGAATGGAGGGAAGGCTTCAGTGATGGCTTCTTGTCGTTTGTGCCCTATCAAGTGCCCTAGTGTTGCCCTGAGAGCTGGTTCTTCCTGGAAGCAGAACAGTCCTATTATTTATCTTATTTTCAGTCATTTTTATTTTATTATTTTTATTATTTTAGTCCTATTATTTTAGTCTTATTAATTGTATTCTTTTTCATATCCATCCTCCTCATCACTCAACCTCCATCACTCATTGTAGCCCTCTTCCTCCCCACAACATCTTTCCCATCCTTCCTTTCCCATCAAAGACATCACTACCTCATTTTTGATCCATCTTCCTACTCTTCCTTCATCTCTCTCTTTCTTATTCTTTCCATAATTAAGTTTACAGCGTCAATTTCATCATCAAACTTCTTCATACTCCGTCAAGCAACGTCATTTTGTTCTTTCGATCATTATCATCATCAGCAGCAGCCTTATCATCATCCTCACTTGCATCATCATCACCATCATAATCATCATCATCAGCATCATAATCATTACTTTTATTTCCTTCAATTATTCTTCTCTCCCATTCCATTTCCTTTTCCTGATTTCTTCCCTTTTTCTCACCTCCCTCTCTTTCCTTCTTCTCTTTCTCCCTCCCTCCATTGACCATCCTTGCAAGAAATCAGCGGCAATTATGCTTGTTCGCAAGGAACAGGCCTGACTAATAAAAATTAGAACTAACGAAAATTGTTTTCAATTATTCTAAATTATGATATATTTATCATAATTTAGAATATTACACGCATATAAAATTATTTTCTAGTTTCGAATTCCTGAAGATTGCTTTTCATTATTTCAGAGTTTTTATGTATTTTATTAAGTTGATTTTATTGGACACTTATGAATCTACGCACTTACAAGAGGCTATGTACACGGCAAACGAAGCCACCAAATGGAAGAGAGGATTAGCGAGGAGCGAAGATGTGAATTGCTTTGGGAGGAATGCATGTTTGGTAATTTGATTATTTAATGGCTAAAGATGATGATGCTGACGGTGATGATGATGAAAAGAGTGAATGAGTGATGGTGGGATGATGACCATGGTCAAAGAAAAATATGAGCAATCCCAATTTACAGAATAGCAATAGAAATAGCCTGAACTAATTAAATGAAGATTGCATTCTATTTATGGAGATTTATACATTCCTCAAGTTTCTAAATGAGAACCTAAATAAGCACACGCAAAAACTAAAAGCAGAACAAAATCACGGAGAAAGAATGATTTGATTAGCGGGTCTTTCATGAAATGCATTGACAAATCCGCATGAGAATCATTATAAAAATAATTAACATTAATAAATAAAATCAAAAGAATTATTTGTTTTAATAATAAGAAAATAAAAAATAAAAAGAGTGCAAGCGGCTTATATTAATCGCTGGATCTCATCCATCATACCCGTCATCATTACTATCACCGCCATCATCATTACTATGACCCCTCGTCATTATCGTTACTATCACCCTTGATCATCATCATTACCCTATTCTCTCCACAATCATTACTATCACCCCAATGATAATAATCATTATCATCATGTCACTACTCTATTAAAAACAGATTCGTAATCAGTTTTTCCCTCATCCTACCCATCTTACTCATTTTGGTAGTTATCATACATATTCATATAATCAATATGATAATTATGTTTATGTTGATGATGATGATAATAATAATGGTAATGATGATGATAATTGTAATGATGATGATGGTGGTGATGATGATGGTGGTGGCAATGATGATGATGATCATTTATATATATAGGTATATACAAACACATCGATCCTTAGATACTATTAATAGAAACAAGAGTACAAATTGAATGATACGATACGTATATATATGTTCCATCCAAAGTCGCTGTGCCGACCAAAGGTACGATTTGCATACGTAATTAGTCTATTTTTAGCTATTTGGACCAAACTAGAATTAGTGTTTGAATTTGATAAATAATGAGGGTCTATCTAAACCTTTCAAACTAAAAATATAATTTAGATGTTATTTCAAAATCTAATTAATAATTATATCTAAACATACAGTTTTTTTAATATTATTATAATAAAATTTTCGAACTAAAAATATAATTTAGATGTTATTTTAAAATCGAATTAATATCTAAACTACTATCTAAACCTACAGTTTTTTTTAAATATTTTCAAACTGAAAATAGAATTTAGATGTAATTAATAATTAGAATATAATAATCTAATTAATAATTCTAATTATATTCTAATTAATAATTTTTTACAGTTTTATTTAATTCCAATTCCAATATTTAATACCAATAATTATCAAAAATTTTATACAAATAAATGTCAGAAATAATAAAACAAATTAATCCTGTAAAAAGATATAAAATGTAATAAAAAGCATATAAAAAATGTCATAAAAATTATATATAAAATTTAATAATAATAATAATAATAAAATTCAGAAGCGCTATTTGTCAGGTACTTAGTGGACTAATAATAATAATAGATTAAAAATATATAAATAGAATAAAAATATCATGAAATAAATGACTGAGTAAATGACTAAAAATGACTAAGTGGATAAGTCAATGATATAAAAGAAAATAAGAGAGAAGATGATTAATTAAATGCTATTAATACCAATAATTATCCAGAAATTTAATAAAAATAAATGTTAGGAATGTAATACAAATAAATTTCAAAAATAATAAAACAAATTAATTCCTAAATTAATAATGAAATAATAAAAAAGAAATTCATGCAGGTGCCAAAATCGTGGGATCAATTGCACAAGCTTGATTTTGACACCCTGTGCCCTTGTGGCACTTGCTTGTGCAAATAACTCCACGGATTTTGCACCTGCATGAATTTCTGGTGCAATTAGTCTTACTAGGGTTGCTTTTTATGGCAGCCGCCCTAAGAGGAATTGAGGTGGAAGCCTCCCAATTTGTATGATCCAGTCTCAGGTCCCCTTCATAGGACTCTAGGTCTGCCTCACCGAAACAGCTGCCAAGGACCCCAAATGTGCACCTTTAAAAAAATTATCAGAGATAAAAAACATGAAATTCCAATTTAAGCACTGGCACTCATTTATATTTAAAAAATATAATAAAATCACAATAACTTACTTGAGATTTTGAGGGTAGACAAAGTACGTCCTCAAGTCCCAATGCTGCATGGGAAATAAGCTGGAACCCTCGGCTCTTGACCCATCTATTAAATACTCTAGAGAAGTTATCTTTTTTTTTAGACATCTTTTAATTTTATTTCCTTTTTCTTTACCTATTGTTTTGCTACCTATAGTATTGCCAGAATTTAAATATTTGACTCGGCAAAAATCTAAATAAATTTGTTTTTGATTATCCATCTTATACTATCTTATCTTAACTTATTTAACACTTTCTTTTAAAAATGATCGCAACTTTTCTTAACACTATCAAATTCAAACTTATTTAACACTTTCTTTTAAAAATCATCGCAACTTTTCTTAACACTATCAAACTCAAACAAACACTAATTCTACTTTGGTCCAAATAGCTAAAAATAGACTAATTACGTATGCAAATCGTACCTTTGGTCGGCACAGCGACTTTGGATAGAACATATACATAAAGACAAATAGACATTCATATAACCATACAAATACCCGCTAATACATATATACATATACCAACGCAATAATAACAATGAGCATACAAACATCTAGAATAAATACATGTATTGATGATGATGATGATGATGATGATGATGAGTAGCAGGGGCGGCGATCTGCTGCAAATTTTGGGGGGTTCTACACAGATGATGATGGTGGCGCTGATGATGATGATCCTAGGCTCACTACCATCAAGGTGGACCCTCGCTACCACAAAGTGGAGGGGTCCGCCTTGATGGTAGTGACCCTAGGACGATGGTAATGATGATGATGATGGTGATGATGATAATGATTAAGGTCATGATAATGATGATGGTGGTGATGGAGATAATTAAAATGTCATGTGAGGATTATGAACCAGGTTTTGGTGATGTATGACTTGAAGGCAAAGGTCGAAGAGTAGATGATAGAATACTTAATGAATGACAGTACAGCGCTGAGTATTTTTATAGCGGCACGAACCCATGTGAGCTTACAGACCATAATGCGATATTTTTGTGTGTTGTAAAAGTTTATTTTTGTTTTACAAATAAAAAGGGGAAATCAAGTAGATATACATAAAGTAGGTAATGTATCGCTATATAAAGAACACGGATGAGATCATTGAGGAACAAATTAAATGGAGAAGAAGTATCGAGCTGTAGAGTTAGAATTAAGTTAATTAAATTAAGCGCTATATAATGAAATGACACGTGTCAAGAACAGATTGAGTAAAAGTGAACAATACCATGAATAATTAAATAATCTAATTAAATGAACAAATACAATATAGGGAACGCACAGAGTGTACCAGGAACGTACAAACAAACATGAATAACACTTCAACTAGAAATTAAGTCTCAAATAATTAACATGCAAAAGTGTATAGATGGTGCGCAAAGTCGAGGCTTGCTGTGGCACACACACATGCACACACAAGCACTGAGAAGCACAAAGAAGCAACCAATTTAGCTGAGTCTTTCTAAGTGTCATACTGAGTTCTTCTACATGTATGCCTAAGTGTGGCTGTGTGCATGACTCTAGTGTGAGTGATGATTAAGATTGAATAATTAAATAATTGATTTTTTTATAGTCTCAGTGAGTTATGGTCATGGAGTGGCGGGAAGATAGTACACTGATTAATGAGTAATTAACTAGGTAATTATTAATTTAATAGACTAATTGATGAAACACTTAACAGATCTTTGTTGCAGATAAATGTGGGAGGATTATAACATTTAAAACATTACCCAAATTAATAACTTGATGTCTCCAAAGTATTAAATAACGGACTTAAAAACAAATAAATGTCGGTGGCGAGAAAATATGGTATAGCGCATAAGTGGAAATATAAAATAAAATCCATAGTATTGGTTACAGGGTCGGAAAGGTTCATTTGTGGTCTGATGGAGAGCTTTAAAATAATAATAAAAAGCAAGATGTTGAACAGTATGTCACTGCAAAATGAGATTCTAACTATACGTTTCCCTATTAAATCATAACAAATATATTAATACGTTAATAATAACAATAATAATATTGTTTTTTGTTGATGTTAAATATTTCCCTAAATATGTTTCAACTGATGCACATAGCGATCAGTCAATCAGCCCTAGCAGTAGAAGAACACACAAATACAGCATAAAATAAGGAAGGTCTAACTAATCGCTGTAGGTGTCGAAGGTGGATGATCGGGTGGAAGGAAGAAGGAATGAGCGTAAAGATGATGATGATGATGTTTCAGATGCTATAAGGGTGAAACATATCACACTAAAATTGTTATAAAGTGAACAGCCAATTCTCACACACAAGAGAACCAATCAGAGAGCAAAGAATGTGATTGACAGGTCATAAGATGGTGCGTTCAATGGGCACTAGTTTCTGTTGGCTTTCATTGTGAATAAGCACGCCCACTTCATTAACTGAGACGTTTTCATTGGCTGCGGCATCGCTAGCTCCTCCCTCTTCTGAGCCTTCTTTAACGCCATTCGAAAGCGTCTTCAGAGGCCACTCCCCCTCGACAACCTTGTCCAATGAGGCGCTAGATGCGTTGTTGCTGCCTTTTTGGTCTGAATTGGTGGTGAATAATTAATTAAACTATTTATTATTAATTTATTCATCACTTTATTAATTTAAAAAAACACGTATTTTATAAACACAAAATGAAAAAACCACCCTTTCCTCAACACTACTACATCCCCACCAATACACCCCCTTCACCAACAACAACAACTCTCCCCTACCAACACCACTTCACCCGTCCCCAGACTGCAAACCCCTCTTCTTCACCAACAAAACCAACTCCACCCCTCCACCCAAACCACACCCACAACTCCTCCCCTAACTCCACCCCTCCACCCAATCCACACCCACAACTCTTCCCCCTGACTCAACCCCTCCACCCAAACCACACCCACAACTCCTCCCCCTGACTCCACCCCTCCACACAAACAACACCCACAACTCTTCCCCCTGACTCCACCCCTCCACCCAAACCACACCCACAACTCCTCCCCTAACTCCACCCCTCCACCCAAACTACACACACAACTCCTCCCCCTAACTCCACCCTTCCATCAAACCACACCCACAACTCCTCCCCTAACTCCACCCCTCCACCCAAACCACATCCACAACTCCTCCCCTAACTCCACCCCTCCACCCAAACCACACCCACAACTCCTCCCCTAACTCCACCCCTCCACCCAAACCACACCCACAACTCCTCCCCTAATTCCACCCAAACTACACCCACAACTCCTCCCCTAACTCCACCCAAACTACACCCACAACTCCTCCCCTAACTCCACCCAAACCACACCCACAACTCTTCCCCCTGACTCCACCCCTCCACCCAAACCACACCCACAACTCCTCCCCTAACTCCACCCCTCCACCCAAACCACACCCACAACTCCTCCCCTAACTCCACCCCTCCACCCAAACTACACCCACAACTCCTCCCCTAACTCCACCAAAACCACACTCACAACTCTTCCCCCTGACTCCACCCCTCCACCCAAACCACACCCAACTCCTACCCTCCACCCAAACCACACCCACAACTCCTCCCCTAACTCCACCCCTCCACCCAAACTACACCCACAACTCCTCCCCCTAACTCCACCCTTCCATCAAACCACACCCAAAACTCCTCCCCTAACTCCACCCCTCCACCCAAACCAAACCCACAACTCCTCCCCTCCACCCAAACCACACCCACAACTCCTCCCCTAACTCCACCCCTCGACCCAAACCACACCCACAACTCCTCCTCCCCCAACTCCACCCACTGCGGATGTAGTTGTCGGCGTGCTCCTTGTCTTTGCCGACGACGAGAGAGTTGATGAGGAAGAAGCATCCTCCCAGGACGCACACAAAGCAGTTGATGTAGAGGCTGTACTGCAGACTGCAGCGTTATGGTTATAGTATGCTTTACAAAATATTTATAAAAAAAATAGTAATAGCAATAAAATAATAATAATAATAATAATGAGAATAGAAATAAAAATAATGATATGATAGCAAAGGTGCATATGGGGCAGTCTCCTTATTGCAATTCCTACTTTTAAATCGTGAATCATGAATAGACGACCACTCTCCCACAAATTCCCCTCCAGCATGAACATCCACTTGTAAGGCAATGACCCTCGGGACAACATCCTCAGCCGCTAGTCCTGCATGCCGCCTTGAAGCTCGTGCGGGTTGACGCCACGCTAATAATACTCTTCGTCGTTGTACTGCATACGAAGGCTCTGAGCAACTTCTACTGCGTGTGGATGTGAGCAAGAGATCTGTTCGGGCATGTTAAGCTCCTAGGAAGATATCTGGTCGGCCTTCTTTACAGCTCCTAAAGCCAAAGCATTTTTAAAATACTGCACTATGCTTCTGCGACTTCGATGGAACTGGATGTCAGTGTTGCAATTTGATAAGCAAGCAGATTTCCAGGTACCAGGTTTGCCGACTGCTGGAAGAGATTGCCAGCATAGAGAAGAGAGAGTTGAACAAAGCATCAGAACGACGTACTGTCGAGACGATGACAACAACAACAACAACAACAACAACAACAACAACAACAACAATGGTGGCAAATCGTCGTGTGCTTCTGGACCTTTGCAGTCTGGCCATTCCCTTGCGACGACGACGACGAGATCCGAACTGCTGCTGCTGCATCCGAAGGGTGGTTTCCACTTGCTGATCCTCTGTGGAGGCATCTTCATGCCGGAGAGAAGTCGGCGTTGAAGTTACTTTGTTGGAGTCCACTATTCGAACTTGAAATTTACTTTCACTAACTTCTCCCACTCGGTTCTCATGCCTATCCTCCATTTTTGCTTTTTTCGCTTATTTTTGGAGCAAAAAATCTAACAAAACGGTACGAATGACGTTAGACTTACCAAAGAACGAAAATATATTTTTTAAAGTATTGTTTTTTTTAATTAAGGTTGTCAATATGTTCTTTTTCAAAAAAAAGTTATGTAAACATTTTTGGATTTTCAACTCAATTGTCCATTATGAAGTCAACTAAATTAGCCGCAGAATGACAATGATGATGATGACAACGACGATGACGATGATGATGACAACGACGATGATGATGATGATGATGATGGCAACACGAACCTGATATAATGGACGAGAAGATCTTGCCTGCCATTGTAGGAGTCACTGATCATGTCAGAGAACTGGATAGGAGGATGATGATGATGATGATGATGATGATGATGATGGAGGGGTGGTCAACGGCGTTTATTAGCCACTACCACACCGACCACAAAGACCACAACCCGGCAATACGAGGTATCATACCAACCCCACCAAAAAGCTCGCACAGTACACCAGATCACACAACCACACAATCCCAAACAACAACCACGCTTACACCCCCCCTCCCCCAAAGAACCAAATCACTCACCTCCCACAAAACCCTCTCCCCCCCCCCCCACCCACCAGGCCAATCAGGTAGGGACTGCCAGCGTCTCCCAGCATGTGCGAGATCAGGATCTGTAGCGCCTCTGCCGTCGACCTTCTTGTCGGTATTACTGTGTACTGTCGTCGTGGTCATGATGATGATGATGATGGTGGTGGTGATGATGATGGTGGTGATGTTAGTGGTGGTGGTATACTATAATAGGAATATTGATGATTCTACTACTACAACTATGCATAAAAATACCACTACTACTACAACTACCACAACCACCATTACTACTACTACCACTACCACTACTACCACTACTACTACTACTACTACTACTACTACTACTACTACTACTACTACTACTACTACTATTTCTACTACTACTACTACTACTACTACTACTACTATTTCTACTAATAATAATAAATAATGAATTAATAATCATAATGATCATAACATAATAATACTAAAAAATGATACAATAATAATTATGTCATAATAATATTAATAATAATATTAATATGGCAAGAACCAGGAGGATGTCGGTGACAAGAGCCCAGTTGAGTGAGATGAGTGTCTCTGCCAAGAAGATGAGAAGCTGGAGAGGGTGGTGATGATGATGATGTTAATGATGATGATGATTTCTAGAAAAATCCACTCACCAACCCACAAAACTACCCCCCCCCAAACCAACCAACCCACCCACAACCCCAAAGCCCAAACACCACCACCCACCCAAGTAAGGATGGGATGACTCCTGGAAAGAAGGAGGGCTAGGTAGAGAAAGGGCGCTCCCGAGATGAGACCCAGACCACAAATGAGCGGGTCGGCAGCGCGTGTTAGCGGTCGAAGCTTCGCTGCCAAGGCGAATCCACCGGCGACGCCTGTTAAGCCCGCTAGTACGGTGATGATGCCGAAACAGAAGGCCATTCTGTGCGGGTGTAAGTGGGTTGTGTGGTGACGGAAAAGACTCTAAAAGCTGTCAACTACAAGTTGTATTCAAGAAAAAAATTCGTTCTTCACTATTCCTAGTCTGTCCCTTTCTCTTACTAACCCCTTTTCCCTCCCCCCCTTAACTAAACCCTTCCTCACCCCGTCACCACTTCTACCCCCCCTTCCCCCCACTCACGGCTCCATCTGCACCGTCACGTCATCGAGACTCTGGGAGCGGTAAACGTAGAGTGGCGCCCAGAACGCCAGGCCGCCAGCCACGAATGTGACGCAAGTGAAGCCGAGTGTGGAGAAGATGAAGCTTTTGCTGGTTAGTGAGTGGTTGTGGTGGGTAGTTGTGGCGGGTGGTTGTGGTGAGTGGTTGTGGTGGGTGGGTGGTTGTGGTGGGTGGTTGTGGTGTGTGGGTGGATGGATGGATGAAGATTGGATGGATTGGTGGTGGTGTGGGTGGAGTGAGGCAGTGGTGTCTACTACCAAATATTAAACTCTCTGCTTATAGCTTAACAATAATAATTATAATGATAACATAAATAATAGTATTAATAATATAAAAGAATAATTTTAAAAATGACCCCCTCCCTTAACTCACTGCTTGAGTAGATAGACCACATCTTCTTTGAATGGAGTGTTGGAAAGCTGCACCATGCCATCAGAAGCCCCTCTGCCAGGCTCCTGCAAGGCCATGATGATGATGATGATGATGTGGAGGATGATGATGATGATGATGATGTGGAGGATGATGATGATGATGATGATGATGATGATGATGTGGAGGATGATGATGAGGAAGAAAAGGATGAGAAGTAGAAAAAAAATAGGGATAAGGGGAAGGAAGAGAAGGAGGAGGAGAAGGAAGATGATGATTCTACCCATACCCAACTAATAATAATAATGCGTATTTATAATGCGCCAAGGCACGCAACTGAAGCGCCACTCACACGACATAAGTCGTGAAACACCGCAACTTATACACTAGGTATATGATAGCTCATGGTTGGCTGAACAAGGATTCGAACTGGTTGCAGGTCCAACGACTTTACCATCTAAGCCAACCCGCTCGCCAAACTATGATCCATCCTCCTTCCTTCCATCCATCTACACACGCAACCATCCCCATCCATTTACCCAACCATCGCCATCCCATCCCATTCCATCCACCCACCACAACGAAGAGTATCACAAGTACAGAGCACAGCACCCCTAGGATAGGTGTAATCCTGAGTGACCAATACCACGCACCCATGTACGCGGCGTACTTTGAACCCACTATGTAGCCCAGGCCGCTGCGGTGGTTTGGTTTGGTGGGGGTGTGTTGGGCGTGTGTGGGTTGTGGGTGGATTGGTGGAATAATCTATTTGATTACAGTAATATATCATCTTAATTCAATTGTTTAAAAAATCTATTGACAATTTGTAACCTAATGAAAATGAAAAAAATTAATAAATACTAAAAACTATAAATAATCCTGAAATAAATAAATAAGAATAAAAAAGAATTAATATAGAATGAAAACCTTCCGACGGGGATGGCGAAATAGAAGATGGAGAGCGCCTTGGTGCGCATGGTCTTGGAGAACATGTCGGCGATGATGGTGGGCGCGATGGTGGAGTAGCTCGCCTCCCCAACGCCCACCATCGCCCTAAGGAACAGGAAGAGGAAGAAGTGCTGAGGGATGGATGTGTCAAGATAGTGGGTGGGTGGGTGCAGGTTGGATGGATGGGCGGGTGGACACAACAACAGGGCCAACAACACACAACAACCCCTCCCTCCCCCTGACCACACAATAAAAAAACACCGCCAACGACCCCACCAACATCTCTAGGCACAAACGACGACGCGAGCGTGATCAGAGACCAAAAGAGAATGCCCAGGACCATGGGCCATTTGCGGTTGTAGCGGTCTCCAATGTAGCCAAAGAAGGGCGAGAGGAGCATGTAGGAGACGATGAAGGAGGTTTGCAGGAGGCCTGCGCTGCTGTTGTCGATGTTGTAGTACTGTTGAACTTCTTCCAGTACGCCTGTTGTGGGTAGTGGTGGTGTTGGTGGGATGGTGGTGTGTTGTGGGATGGTACTGTGTTGTGGGTTTGTTGTACTTGTGTGTTGATTAATGTTGTTGTTGTTGTTTTGATAGTATGTGGAAGGGTTGTTGTTGTTGTATGTTGGTGTTGTTGTAGTGTTATTGAAATGTGTGGGAAACTTAGAAAAATAATAAACGCAATATGCATAGATGTGAGAGAGACAAAATCTGTCACCCGCAATGGTGTATCTATCCATGTAGTTGATGAGGTTGGCAACCAGGAGAACGGAAAGGATGAAAAAGTTTCGGAGTTCTGTGCTTTTAGGCACCACATCAACCTTCATTGGACTCAGATCGCTTGGCGATGAGTTGTTCGTGGTGTTGCTGGGCAAGAGTTGGTCGGTGGGAGGGATGGTGGCGGGATGGACTTGATCCATCATTGGAGTGTGGATGATAGGGATGCTGAGGGGAAGAACGATGGATGGAATGGCGCTGCTGGAGTGAGAGTGGTGTCTGCTCCTAACCGAGCTGTTTGAGGAGATTTAATTGAGTTAATGGTTGTTTAATTAGTATCATCTGTTGAATAACCTTTAATTTTTAAATTAAAATAACTTAATAGCTAATAAAAATGGTCTTAATAATAAAAATAAATTAGATAATCGTGGAAAAACCTTGTTTCCATCTTGCTGTCCACCATTTAACAGAGTTGACTTTCGATTGATGCAAAAGATTTGTGAAAGGAGCTGATGAGGATTGACTAATATAGTCAGAAAATGTTAATGATTCTGCTTTAGAGACAGGTGGTTTGCTGTTATTTATTTTGATTTATTTATTTAGCAAATTTTTCTTTTTTTTTGTGATGTTAGCTTTTTGAACTGAAAAAAAATTATTGAAGATTTCAAAATCTTTGTTGAATGAAAATAGGATACTATAATTTCGAAAGTGAAAATAAAAATAAAAAATTTCAGTTTTTAACTTAAACTGAAAGAAAAGATCATTGTAATAAATATCCCCACATAACACCATAAGGCGTACCAAGCTTATATATAAACAGCAAAAGCGTATAATTTAATTATAGGGTTTTCACTTACAACAACTTTATTTAATTATGGATATGCATTTTTATCACTTGAAATTCAAATCTTTCAAATGTCCCAAATTATAATAGCAAGCAGAATAACGGATTTAATTTCTTCTAAAACATGTGCTACAAAAATCATCATAATATTAGCCAAGAATATTTTGACAAAAACCGGCAACACACCACAAAATATTCACTTGCTACATGTGCATTATACAGATCTGTAATGCGAAGTACTACGCACACATACTTATCTTGTGAAAAAAGATTTTAATTTAAACTATAAATCGATTCACAAAATTTACATTTAAAAAGAAAATGATATTATTTCATAGAAGAGAATTATTACTCACCTTTTTGCTCTAAGAATCGCCCGATATGACGTCACTTTAAAAATTAATTTAGACTTCAATACTTTGAAAAATTAATTTGTTTTTTATGAATTGATCAATGTTTTTTTTATTTCGAAACTTTAATAGTGTTCTAAATAAGTTTTATTAGTTTTATATTTGCATTGAAAAAAACTTTTAAACTTTGAGACTGGTTAAATTATAAATTTGAAAAATTTCTTGACATTATCATAAATAATATAAATCTTGTAAAAATAAGATATTAAAAAATAAATTACATTTTTATAATTTGACGTAGTTTTTGTTTTTAAAACGATCATTAGTTTAAATTGTTAAATTTATAATATTTACGAAACGTGTCAGCTTTCACATCTGTAAGCCGCTATATTGTATTAAACTTTAATAATTAAAGGAAATTGTATTAAATACATATTAAGGCTTGCAAAATATGCATCACAGTTCAAATTATTTTTCAAAATAATAATTTTTTATAATAGTTAAATATTAAATTAAAAATGACTAAAAAATCTGGAACGGTGAGCAAACGAAATGTTTCATCAAGGCACCATGAACAGCTTTCAGAAGACTCGCTCAATAATGGCGACAAAAAAGCAATGTCGATCCAGCGAAAAATCAAAGAAGGTCGCAAGAAACAGCAGGTTAGCGACTCAACTACACTTTTCCAGCACATCATTTTCTTCTTTTCCGGGGTGCTGGTTTTCGCTTCAATGGGAGGTTACTTCTGGCACGCGAAGATAATGAGGGAGCTGGTCATCACACCATTGAATGCTCCCAACATGCTCGAGCCAAACTCCACTCTGCCTGCTGTCAATCCAGGAAGGTTCTGGGGCTCTTATCGACCTGGAGTATACTTTGGCATGAAGGCGCGTAGTCCAAGCTCGCCGAATTTCGGTTGGTTTTGAAGATAATATTTAAGCCTTTTTTCTAAATTATGAAACTATTTTTAAATCTATACTTTTATCCACATTTAAAATATCAATTTTTAAAAATCATTGCCATATGTCACAATATAAAAAACTCCCAGCTATCCCTTCTTCCTTTTGTACACACACACACACAGGTATTATGTGGATGCAGCAGTTGGTGAAGATGCCACCAGACATTCGGCATTGGTGCAGTCAAGACGACCACTTGAAGGCGTATGGATGGACGCACCACGACGGCACAAACTTTGGTGTGCACGAGGTAGAAGATGATGCTTACGTGGTCGTGAGTGAGTTTGTGAAACGAGGAGGAGGCGACGATGGAGGCGATTGGACTGCAAGGATTAAACTCCTGCCAAAGGTTACATTATACATATTTGCATGCATTTAAATCCATTTAAATTCTTGATGATATCTGTAATCTAGAGTTATAGATTCTATATAGTTAATTCATGAATATTCAATAACTCATTAATTCATGAATATTCAATAACTCATTAATTCATGAATATTCAATAACTCATTAATTCATGAATATTCAATAACTCATTAATTCATGAATATTCAATACTCATTAATTCATGAATATTCAAAACCCCACTTCTCAACAGAAAACCTCTCAGAAACAAGAGACCCAGGTGGTTTCCCTCTTTCTCTACATGTCACTCGAGAACAACGCAGGCTTCCTCGCGGCGACCAGAGTGGGTGACCGACTGAACGCGATCAGGGGCCGCAGTGAAGACACCGGATCGTTCCAACTTTCGTTCCGCGTCGACAAGCAGACGCATGGCAAATCGCTGTTGGCGCAAAATTACCTAGTGACCGCCGTGCCGACCAACATCGGAGACCTGAAACACGCCATTCTGCATAATTTGAACTTTGTGCAGACGTCGCAAAAGGACCTCAAGCTCCTATCACTGGTCGGCACTCGCATGCCTGAAGGAATGGAGGAGTCAAAGGCGAACTTTGTGGTTTCCCAACTGACTGTGGTCCTACCCTTTGAGATGGAGGTCCTATATGAGTCGAACAGCGTTCCATTCAGGGCCGAAAAGCTTTCTGGTCCGTTATTTGAAACGCAGTTGAAAACGGCCGTTACGAATTTTAACGAGAGATTCGAAAAAACCTTCAAACTGCACAGCAAGGGTTTCTCAGAGGCTCAAATCGACTTTGCCCGTCGCACCTTCAGCAACCTTCTGGGGGGTGTTTCCTACTTTTACGGATCATCTCTGGTGCAGTCACCCCTCAACACCGAACCCTTGCCCTACTGGCCCACTCCCCTCTACACCGCAGTACCCTCTCGGTCATTCTTCCCACGCGGATTCCTGTGGGATGAGGGCTTCCACAATCTGCTGATCAGTCGTTGGGATATGGACATCTCGAAGGATATCATCTCCCACTGGCTGCAACTCATCAACATCGAGGGGTGGATCCCGCGAGAGCAAATCCTGGGCGATGAAGCCACTGCCAGAGTTCCCGCGGAATTTGTCGTCCAACACAACTCGAATGCCAATCCTCCAACCCTCTTTTTGGTCCTAGAAAAACTGACCGAACAACTCATCTCCACCGCCGATGACGTGAAAGGTGACAAGGAGTACCTGGAAAAACTGTATCCTCGTCTGACGGCGTGGTTCCAGTGGTTCAACCGCACCCAACAGTCCTCCAAACACCACTCTGCCTACTACTGGAAAGGCAGAAATGCCACCACCAACAAGGAACTCAACCCCAAGACTCTCACTTCTGGTGTGCTTTTGTGATTGGTGCAGCTAATAACTTTTTCATTTGGTATTCTTACATTCATCTCGTCTAATCATCATCACCACCACCACCAATTATCATCATCATCACACCAGGTCTTGATGACTATCCCAGAGCAAGCCATCCTTCAGATGATGAGAGGCATCTGGATTTGAGATGCTGGGTGGCCTACATGGCAAAGGTGGATGGATGGATGGATGGATGGGTGGATGGATGGATGGATGGATGGATGGATGGATGGATGGATGGATGGGTGGATGGATGGGTGGGTGGATGGATGGGTGGATGTATGGACGAATGGATGGATTGGAGATTACATAAAAGATAGATAAAATACACCTATTCTCTAACCTAATAGATAACCCCCTTCCCTTTTCCCCCAAATCCAACAGCCATTTCATTCCATAACCACATGCCACACCATACCAGGTGCTCTCCAGGGTTGGCAGTTTCTTGGGCACTGAGGACTCGAGGCAGATGGAAGCCACCTACAGACTCCTCTCCGACCCTGATCTCCTTGTGCAACTGCACTGGAGTGAGAGCCAGTCCAGGTGGGCTTTACTTCATCATAAGACTATGAGTGGCAGTAATTTTCATTTTTTTCACATTTTGTTTTTTAAACATTTTGTTTTTTTTTTCTACATTTAAATCGTTCGTTAGCATTAAAAGTGGGATTAATTTAATTTTTTTCAACTTGGCTTTTTCCTATTTTAAATCGTTCGTTAATATTATAAAACTTATATCTATATAAGTTAAAGTTTTGGAAAAAAACTTATTTCCTTTAAAATCGTTCGTTGGTATTACTATTTATTTTCACATTTATTTGTTTTTTAATAATGTAATTATTAATATTATCTCTATTTGCACTGATTCGCAAAACCAAGTACAAAGATAATGACATTTCACCACCACCACCATCACCACAGATTCAGCGACTACGGGCTACACTCGAGTCACGTGGCACTGAAGAGACAACCACAAGGCAAGAACCTCTCTCCTAACCAGCGGCCACCACCATCGCAACAGGCACCAGTGGCCGAGATGGTTCGAGTGGTGGGCAAGGAGCCTCAATTGAGATTCGTCGACTCAGAATTCGGTTACGTTTCGCTCTTCCCGCTCTTGCTCAAACTCCTACCGGCCACGTCGCCGCAACTCGGGCGACTTCTCGTTGACTTGTCAGATGAGCGTCTTCTGTGGACGCCGTTCGGTCTCCGCTCGCTCGCGGCCGCTTCACCCACCTACAAGCGCCACAACACCGAGCACGACCCGCCCTACTGGCGAGGCGCCATCTGGATCAACGTCAACTACCTCGCCGTCGCAGCGCTCCATCACTACCGCTCGATTGACGGCCCCCATGCAGTGGCTGCCGAGCGTTTGTACCACCTGTTGCGGAATAACGTGGTTAACAATGTGTATCATCAGAGCTTGTTGAGTGGTTACGTGTGGGAGCAGTATGACGATGTGACCGGGGAGGGCAAGGGAAGTCATCCATTCACCGGCTGGTCATCTCTTGTGGTCTTGTTGATGGCGGAAGAGTATTGATTTGTGTGTGTGTGTGTGTGTTTGTGTGTGTGTGTGTGTGTGTTTGTGTGTGTGTGTGTGTGTTTGTGTGTGTGTGTGTTTGTGTTTGTGTGTGCGTGTGTGTATGTATTTGTGTGTGTGTGTGTATGTGTGTGTTTGTGTTTGTGTGTGTGCGTGTGTGTGTGTGTATAAACGAAGAATAAGCTAAGTGTTGGAGCACTGGTATTGCGTGTATAAAAAGTTAAATAAAAACTGTACATACCAAATAATTGATTTGTTTGTAGATCGCTAAAGTACATAGTACATAGTATGCCATCATTATCATCATCCTTACCAGTACCCCCGTTCTGGCTTGTATCTTATTGATTTTGTATTGAATCGAACTGTTTCTAATGCAGACTTTTTTTAAACTTCAAAGTTTCTGTTAACTTTTTTAAAATTTTGTGACACTAAGATCAATTTCCAAATGAAACTATTATCATTACCATTGAATTCCCTACCTCTCCATTACCTCTGAGGCTTTTTAAAGATTTACCTGAAAAACATCATCGCCACTGCTGCTGTTGTTTCAACTACTACTACTACTACTACTACTACTACTACTACTACTACTACTACTACTACTACTACTACTACTAGTACTACTACTACTACTACTACTACTACTACTACTACTACTTCTACTACTAATACTACTACTACTACTACTACTACTACTACTACTAATACTAATACTTCTACTACTACTACTTCTACTACTAATACTACTACTACTACTACTACTACTACTACTACTACTACTACTACTAATACTACTACTACTACTACTACTACTACTACTAATACTAATACTACTACTATGAATAATAATAATTCTAGTACTAATACTAGTACTTTTATTACTAACCTTATATTTCTTCTTTACATTTCTAACATAAGTTCTGTGTTCAAATGGTCGTATTTATAGACGGATCTCACTTAGATTCCCATGATTGATCGTTCAGTAATTAATAAATAATTGTTAATAAATTATTGAATTAATGAATTACTTTTTACTATTATTTCTGATTTTATAACCATTATTTGAGTTGAATATAGTTGCTTAGCCGTTGCTACCAACGACCGTTACTAGTTACAAATTGTTCGTTGTGGTGTTGGTTGCGTTACTTTTGTTAGACGATTCAAACATTTCCATGCTACTTTAATAAAATAACACCTGACATAAAATTCGATTCTTAGAAGTACTTCGTTATTTACATGAATAAATACATTTAAATGTATTATTTATTAAGAATTAAATACAGCGTCAAAGAATCGTGACGACAAATCATTGTTTTTAATAATAACGTTGATACTTTAACGGAAAGACTACAAGTCCGCAATATTCGATAAGATAAGGCTTCATTAGAATATCTATTGGTTTAGATCAAAATGTCACGAGCACAGAGTCTAGCCATAAAAGCCCAATGAAGATTTTTCTAAGATTAATTTCTTCGTTATTTTAAACAATTAAGTAATAATTAATTTCTCACAAGCTATGTTCCGTCTTTTTATATTTTTTTTATTCTTCAATTCACGCATGACCTCAGCCTGTGAAGGTTCATGTAGGTTCGAAAGGCACACCCTCACCTGCATTCGAGCCTCTGACCTTGGGGTCTGCTCGCAACTCTATCCTCAGGTTGTTTGACTTTAGAGTCTAAAGTTTAGACTGGTGTATTAAATAAAAATTCATCTTTAACTTTTTGGAATTTATTTTGTAAAATAGTTTTTCCCAAAAATATTTGATAACATTGCATTGTAACTCATAAGCCACTGAGATCCAATATAAGATCATCCTTAATCACGTCGTCATCACAAACCGACACAGACATCAAGGGTGGTCATGCAGTTGGACAGACTGGATGGACTGAAACTGCAATCCCTTCTCGCCTTCAGACATCTGAAGACGCTTGTGCTGGCAAACGACTTAGAAGACAAGAATTTCGACGGTTATAACTATGTTGGGCGTGCTTTGCAAGGAAAAAGTTCAGTCGAGGTGGTGGTGTTTGAAGGGGCGTTGGAAAAAGCGTGTTGTGAAGGGAAGAGTGAGGGATTAGAGGTGGTGCTGGGCGCATCTGAGATGGAGGAGTGGATGGATCGCTGCAGGAGCTTGAACGCGTGTGAAGAAGACGAAGACAGTGAGAAGGAGGTAGGAATAGAAAGAGGTGAAGAAGGAACTATCAGAGAAGAAGAAAGAAAGAGAGATAAAAGAGAAACTAATAGAGAAGAAGACAAAAGTGAAGGGTGGTTTGCGATGTTCCTCAAACGTGTGAGAAGATCGGTTAAGGAGAGGAGAGATAGCGTGTCAGTGTCTGTAACCAACTCTGCAGTGACTTCAACCACCGCTAGTCCTGCCATTACTACCACTACTTCTGCTGGAATAATTGCCACAACCGCTAGCCCTGGAGTAGTTTCCACGGCAGCTATTTCGGGAGTCATTGCAACTACAACCAGTGCTACAGTGAAAGAGAGTCATGCTAGAGAAGAGATGAAGACCACTCCTGCAGTGACTGAAGCGAGCAAAACGAACGAAACATCAGGCCACCCTACCGACCAAACAGATCTCCACTACTTGAAGAGCCAGTTTAACTACCCCAAAGCAACGATGAATCTGCTAGTTTGTTTTTTTGTCGCGAGCTTTTTGGCGACTTTCTTTTTCGGCTGGGATAGATGGAGGGGTCTGTGTGCCAAGTGTTTCAATCGGAATAAAATTGTCTACGAATCTCTGCCTCCGACTTCCTTCAACAACGCCAACCAAGACAGCAACAAAAGCGCCAACCCACCACCCTCAAATCCTTCCACCGAGTCGGCAGGCCCAAACAGCGCTTATGGTCCGTTGGGAAACCTCCGAGAAAAGTATCTCTCCTTCCCAATGAATACCTACCCACCGGTGAATACCGAAATCGTGACCTCTTACACCGACACCACACCGCCCAGTCTCGCTCCTTTCTTCAACGGCACCCAACCCAACAACAACGCCTCTGAAGCCGCTGCAAAGACCGCTGCGAAGGCGAAAAAGAGTGAATCGATGGTTTCTCGTTTGTTCAAGTTCTACCGCAAGAAGGATAAGAGTAGTGGGGATGCGTATTCTGAATGCATGTCTCTGCTGCAACTAAACAACAACAACGATGTTCTTCTCAACCACTGCAACTACCCACCCTCTGACCAAGAAGAACGCAACACAAACAACAACAACAACATCAACAACAACAAAAATAACAACTACAACAACATCAACTTAGAAGACCTCCCCCTCACGCACAACAAAAATGCAAATCGGTTTGACACTATATTTGAAGGTGTGAATAAGAATGAGGAGGCCCAGAGTAAAGAGGAGGAGGAGGAGGAGGAAGAGATAGATGAGTTGGAAGCGATCTTCATGAAGCATCTGAACAGAAAACTAAGCTTTCCTTAAAGTCTGAAAGCCTTTTAATTTATTGAGCAGTAGATAAAAAAATTAAAAACTAAAATATATTAATTTTGATAGATTCTTATTCAAATAGTTATTTATTTTAAAAAAATTTCAAAGATTATATTTAGATCGAAGTATATTTCCAAATCAAATTAAGTTTATCTACTTTTCCAAGAAGATCATTAGTTTTTCGTGGAAATAGATTTTAAATAAAATAAAGAAATAATATATACAAATATAAATATCATAATTTTTATCTCTCGCGATTCGATATAAATGGAGATTTAATTTAAACTATAGAAAAAGCTTGAAAATTCAAAAATCGTTCTCATTGTAAGCTCTCTCGAGTATGGAGTAATGCATGGAGCATGGCATCATGAAAAATTCTTTCCACCCTGTTATGAGCCATCTTGTGGGCAGTGTGTTGATGGGCATCAGGTCGGGCTCTCTGGTGGGTAAGCGCGTAAGGTTGGGACGGCCTCTGGGTGCTTCAGGTTTCGGAGTAAATTGGGCAGAAGAGCGTTCAAAGGTTCTGACCAAAAAGTTAAACAACGAATTTGAAATATTGATTTCATGAAGTCGCAGCAGACCTAAAATGCATCAATGCACTCTGAGAAAGAAGAGTTCCGAAGCCTGGCAGAGCGATTGTCGGCCTGGAAGGTAATGCAGGTTTCCGAAAGTTCAATGTAGTGGGTCAAAGTTTTCGGACGGCAGCTTGAAGAATGACGCATTGGAGAGATCGTGAGAAGAGGAGGATAGAGAGAGTGAGAGGGGGATAGAGAGAGAAGGAAATAATGTGGTATGGAATGCTGTGAAATAGGTAAATCAGAATGTTTTATAGGTCAAAGTTTAACGGATTCAGGTTAATTTATGTGTTGGTGCAAATTGCTCGTGTGAATGAAATGTCATGAATGTGTTATAAGTCAATAAGTATATTTAATCGTGGAATTAAAACTAATAACAATATTATAAAAACACATAAATGAAGTAATTTCTATTAGTTAATTACATAGTAAAAGATCTCAAAGGTGCTTGCACATTTTACAAAATGCATTGTTTAAATCGTTACTAAAAACGTATGAAAGTTTTTTCTCAATTAATTAAATGATCAATTATATATATTTTTAATTAATTAAAAAGCGTTCTAAAATAAATTGCTCCCAGAATGCTATTGATAGAGAATAGCACTACGTCAAATACTTGGACAAAGTTTACAAAGCTACACGCACGAACTCATTATCTATGCATTCATTTGATTCTCTCTACATTACAATATTTAAAAATGTATATATAAGAGAATCTGAGTTGGAGTGTGTATGTGCGTGAGTTTAGTGCTCTATAGGCTATAAAACACACCTACCCTCACTCGGCAAAGCAGTGGCACGTATTGTCTTTTTTCGAGAATTCTCTTGTTTTGTAAGTAAAGGTAAGTTTGAACGCAAGTAAGCCGACTGACAAATTGATTAAGTTTAGATTGATTTAATTTTTTTTAAAGCGGAAGGTTAGTTACTGTTAGTTTAATAAAACTATTTGGTACAGCTAACAGTTGATTAATGGTAGGAGAAAGTATTGTTGTCTTTAAATCAATGTAATATTCGCCTCTTAAAACGATTATTTCACTTTAGTTTATTTCAATTTATTGCTGTTTATTATTATTAAACAAAAATTCACACACAATACGGATGCCTGAAACAACCGGGCTTAATTCGTCTCAATTATCATCATCATCCTCCTCCTTCCCTTCCTCCCCATTATCATCATCATCATCACCATCTTCGTCCTCCCCATCATCATCATCTTCGTCTCAATAAAGGTCAATTTATATACTCAATTTAGAAATAAAACGTTCAAAGCCCATTTAGTCCCTATAAAGCCCACAGAAAGTCCATTGGATACGAGTTTAATTGCACAAAAGACCAAATAATATTTTTATTAAATTAATAATGTAATATATAAAAAGTAAATATAATATATTATTTTAATAAGAAGAAAATAATGTAATAAAATAAATATATAAAATATTATTTGAATAATTTTAAAAAAGTTTTTCAAAAATTCTGTTTCTTGCAAGCTCTGCTGCAGTGCATGCATTCTTGGTTGGCGTCTGTTCTTACTCCGTCACCGGGTGTACATCCACTGTGGATGTGCTTGTGTGCTTCGGAGAAGAGGGACGTGGTGTTGGGTGGGAGTGGGTGAGTGTGGTGACGGTGATGGAAGATCAATTAATCTCTATTTGAAAAATATATCAATTGTGAGTTAATTATTATTCAACACAGTGCTGTATAATGTAAGTGAGAATTGGCGTGGAACTGGTGTATAGAGAAATTGTTGTAAACCGGGGGGTATGGAAAGAACTGCGAAGTTTTCAAAGTGTCTTAGGAAATAGGATTAGTGGTCAGTGGAAATGATTGCAGAGCCGATGTGGATTGAGTGGGTGGATAGATGGATGGATCGAGGGTGGATAAATGGATTAATTTATAGATGGATGGCGGGTGGATGAATGGGTAGATTCTGCTCTTCACAGTTGACTGGGGGAAGTGGCGTTTGGTAAAAAGAAGAACGCAAGATTGGAGCGAGCTTGCATAATTGCTGGCAAAATGTTTTGGTAAAGTGGCTTTTGGGAAATTAATTTTCCACTATAACTTGTGAATTCATGTTTTCATAATTTCTACTTTAAGTGATTTTTTATTTAAATAAAATACTGAAATTCGGTAAACTGTGTATTAAATCAATAAAACAGATTCAATTGTTTTCTTGTCAATGAAACGAACCTAATGAAATAATTTTTCAAATGTTTTTATATATAACCATTGCTTAAACAATCGTATACTTATATACTTAGCGATTGGAAAGTAATTTATCAGTGTTTTCTACGCTATAATCACTTTAAAACTTTTTCACTTTCAAAAACCCAATAGTTTTTAAATTCATTAAGTTACAAAACTTATTATATAAAGCGTCAAGTTTCATGTTAAATAAGCATTATTTACCTTAAGATGTTATAGAAAGAAAATAGGAGGATTATACAAGTAGCGGCCTTAGTGACTGGGTTTCGATTTGTTTAGTTATGAGACTTTCGAAGAAATATAAAAGATGACGCAATAGAGAGAAGAACAATGTTTCAAAGTCGAACGAAAACTAAAGTTAATAATGCAAATATTTTTCCATACTTTATCAAAAGCAGAAAACTGGTTAATTCTAGATAAACCATCCAATGAGGTACAACTAAAACACAATAATAGAAAACCATATTAAAATTACAATAGGTCAAACAGAAGTCACTGTAGAGGTCAAAGGTAAACCACATGAGCTAACTTAAAAACAGCAGTTATGAAAAGACCCTACTGCATTCAAATCCTGTTTGACCATTCTTCAATGTGGATAATTGCTACCAGCCATCAATTGCAAGAGGCTATTGTGTGGAATGCAATGATATGCAAGTAATTGGTCCTAGTGATATTTGTTAATGAAGAAAGAAGGTAGGCGTGGCAAGTCATAGTAAAGTGAAAAAGTCAAAAAATTGCTACGCGAAAGATGATTTTATCTTTGTGGTGTACAGTGACTTTTCACTAAACTTATTTAAATTTCGCTATATCAATACATTCGATTGACTGACAGCAGGGTTCTTTTGATTGTTTGAAAAATTTAAAACAAACATACAGCACAGAGACTATGTTTAAATTTATATATACCCAAGTGACTTTCTTGAAGCCTACCCCTTATAAAACCTTCCAAAGTCTGTGTGAACCTCTCGAGATGACAATCCACTGTCACATAATCTGTTTCATCTCCGAAATACTTCAAAGAAGTACCGGCCATTACTTCAAAAATAGAGCTGTATAAAGTATTTACGTGGGTGGAAAATTGAAAATGGATGATAAAATGTCATTATTATATCTTTTGGTATTCTTCAGAACAATTGAGGTTAACACGAACACGAACAGTGGTCACGTTAATTCCGCTCTAAAAAATGATCATCATACAAAAAGTCTTCGCAAGTTATTAATATATATATAGAACCGACTACATTTTTTAGAATTTAATACTTTTTAACACCTATTTGTAAATATATCCTTTGTTCAAGTTTAAAATTCGGATTTTTCAGATCTAACACACTGTTCACTGTTCGTATTGAGCCCAATTATTCGTTTTTTAACCGAAAAGTAAAATCCGGTATTTGGCACAGCTCTACTCTAATCAGTCCACCGCAAGTCTTATAATACAAACTAAATGCAACATCATTGATTGAGTTATAGAAGGTAGTTATGAATAGTCTGCTACAATAAAAATCAAAGAGTTTCAAATACGAATAAAATGTTCAGATGGTGGCAATGTTTTATATAAGCGTGTGCGTTCTAAATAAGGTTAAAATATTTTCAAAGACTTTTTCTTAATACTTTAAGCACAACCATCAACTCATCTTCACCATCACACAAGCAAACATATATCACGCAAACACACACAAAACACTCAAGTATACAAACACATTCACCCGCAATAACCTGAACTCGTCAAAGCTCCTTTGAATCTAAGTACCCAGGAAAAAGAACCCCCAAACACACAAACAAACTCAAACCCCCAAAGAAACCCCGACACACAAAAAACACGAACAAAATCTACAACTTATCATTCTTTTCCCGCTTCTGAAAATAATAGATCCAGTAGATGAAGTTGAAGACTGTAAAAGTCAAAGGGAAGATTTTTCTCGACAGTTTGTCGACCGCCCTCGCTCGCATCTTGCCATCCGGTTCTGGAGCCCCCTTCGCTTTGGGCTTTGGGGAGTTTGAGATTGGGGTGAAGTTTTATCTGGGCTTCAATGTTTTAAGAGTGTAGTGTGTTGGGAGTTTAGTTTAATAAGGGTAGAGTGTATTACGAGTGAATTACGTACAAATTATGTATGTATTGGAAGTTATTTATCGAATTAAACTTCTAGCGTTTGGTCTATAACTTTTTATAAATAAGTTTTTTGAAGCTTTTTTTGTAAAAACTATTGTTCTGTGTGTGAGAAGGTGTTTAATGACTCTGAGATTTAAAAAAATAAATATTTGAATATTTTTTGAATTATGAAAATTAAATATATATGGTGGTCCCATGAATAGCGGAACAAAGATAAAGATGGTTAAAAACTACCGACTGTACCTTGCAAAACTTCAAGAAAAAGTTAGGCTTTATTCTTTGTGCCTTAAAAAAATAATCAAAAAGATTTGGTACTTCTGATAAACACTTTGAATGGGAGATAAACAATAAATTATTGACTAAATTGTTGAATAATAAATTATGAAATAATTAAAAAGACATTATACCGAAAAACTAATTTATTATCTTCATTACTGTGATCTCTATAGCTAACCTGTTGCACGGCTACACAGGAGTTTGGTGGGTTTCTCTTGAGGATGGGGCCTGGATGTTGACTCATTGGTCGTTTGGGCTTTGTCACCTTGGCGTTTTGTTGAAAAAACGCATTTAAAACATATAATTTCAATGCACAATAAAGTTTTAATGGTAAATTTAGTCTTTAAAAATTCATTCGAATGCGCAATAAAATTTTACACTGTGGGCCAAAAAACATGCATTGTTAGATTATTTTAGGTTTAAAATATTCCACCCCTGTCTAGTTCACCTTCCTTGATAGAACGTTCACCACAGCAAACTCAATCAACGACGTGAACACGAACACCAAGCACACAATCATCCACACGTCGATCGCTTTGATGTATGAGACTCTAGGAAGAGTCGATCTGTGTATGGAAGAAATGCATATGCGTAGATTAAATTAAATAAAAAAGTTCAATTTTAATTAATTAATTTTTTTCTTTCTTAATTGAACAAATTAAATCGATTTTAACCTAAAAACCTTGATATATATTGTTTATAATTTTTATTAATTAAAATTTTCCAAATTTAAAAATAGGACTATTTAAAAATTTTCAAACTTTTATATATATAAACTTTTCCATAATTCTTCCTTAACCAATTTTCCCGAAGCTTTCAGATAAGCGCAAGAGACGCTCACCTGGCGGCACTGCTCATGGTGGTGGTGGTGAGGACGGTGAGGAGCCCGATGGACACCCGGGCAGGGGAGGCGTCCACGTTGATCCAGAAGGACACCCACGACAAGATCACAATCAGGACGCTAGGCACGTACACCTGCGTGCAAGGAGAGGGGGGTGTTTGTATAGTGTAATGTGCTATACAATACAATGAATTGCACTAAAAAATGAAAATAAAATACTTTTTGCTGTTAGTTAAATAGTTTTACTTTGGATTAATTAAAAATAAATCTGGTTTATAAGTTTTTATTCACCTGAATCAAGAAGTATCCCAGATCTCTTTTGAGAAAGAAGTTGATTTGCAAACACGAATACGAACCTGTGGTTGTTTGGCGAAAATTATTTTCGTTTTAGTGGGTAATTAAAAAAATAATGTAATATTTCTAATATTTTGTCTAAAGAATTTTTGATGTTTAAAAAATAAATTTAAAGACGATTCATACTAGAAAATTGTAAAAGCAAACATTTAAAAGAATCAAATTTTTATTAAAAAAGGCCTAAACCAGTGGTGTAGTGCTGTGAGCAGTCGAGGTGTGTGCTCTTAACGAGCGTGAATTGCGGAAGCTGCAGCTTTCCCTGGTGGTCAATCATCTTGCTCATGTTGTTGAAGAACATCGTGTTGCTCTGGTAGCCAACTGTGGGTAGTTCGTCGTAATTGATCGTTTAAGTGGTAAAAAATTTTTCACGTTTTTATTAAATTAAATATATAAAAAATAGAGACGGGAAAGAAACTGAGAACGATACAAAATAGGAAAAATTATGTACATTATACCATAATTTTTTTTCCCAATAATTCAACATTTAAATCAACCATCCTCTCCCACCAACGTACAGCTCTCAAAGGCAATCGGACACACTTGCGTGTCCATTGGAAACTTCTCCAAGGTCATCAGACAAGAGAGCGTTGCTGTGATTCTGTCGTTGATGTGGTAGTTGTGATGATGTTTTTGTAGTTGTGGTTGTTGTGGTAGTTGTGGTGATGTTTTTGTAGTTGTGGTTGGTGTAGTAGTTGTGGTTGGTGTGCTGTAGTTGTGGTTGGCATGGAAATCGATAATTGTTGGAATAGCTATTAGAAAAATATTTTACAACAAAATTTAAATTATTATACTAAACACTTTATCAAAATATTTACATTAAATAAAAAATAACACTTGAGGCATTTAATGCTCTACCAAAATAAGCGCTATAAAATCTTTTAAAAACTGTTTTCATGATGACGATACTCACTTAATGACGTACCACACTCTCCCATCAGAGGACAACTGCATCACTCTGTTCTCCACTGTGACGGAGTGGAAGCTGGCGCCTGCATTTCGAAAATTAAATGGCGATTTCAATGCGTTATTGCAACCATTTTAAATCACTCAAATAAATTTCTATAGCGCTCTTTCATCAAATTAAAAAAAATATTTTTTCAAAAAAAACTTTGCAAATTGCCCTTTATGACAAGTTTGAAATTTATCCAGAAGGTCAGAATCCGTGATTTGAAAGCAATCCCGTGCGAAACAAACCCCTAATCTTTCATTATGATCATTTTTATTTAATAATACGCCACACCAAGCAACTGAGACGCTTATAGAATCAATAAATTTATAAAATGACACTTTTCACCGCCTTTTTAGCTGTCTATGCGGTCAAAACGCTTGATCGCTCGTTGATTTAAAGCCCTTTTCCGAATTGAAACACATCTTGAGCGAGAAGACCTTTTTCGTTTCGGAGGAAAGTGTCAGGAATCCAGATCTTGTTCCAACTGCCGTCGCCCATGCGGAGGGTCTCGTAGGACATGTTGTACTTGGCGAACGAGAGACGTGGGTCGTTCCAGCTCTGACGTAGGTACATGCTGATGGAGTAGTCCTGGGGGGGAGGGGGATGATGGTGGTTTTGGAGGTCGTGGTTGTAGTTATGGGGTGTTTTTTGGGAATGAGGGTGGTTGTAGTGATGGGGTGGTTCCTAGGAGTGAAATCTTTATAGATGTTGTGGTTTGCAGTAAAAGACTGGTCTAGTTTAGAGTAAAAGTGTGGTTTAGAAGGTGGAATTGATGTTGGAATTGAAACATAGATTAAAACCATAACTAAGCAGATTTTTTAAACCAATTTGTGAAATAAAACTTAAATTCTAAATCATTAAAAGAGTGCTAATTTAACTTATTTTTTTATTTAAATTCTTAATTAATTAAATTAATGAATTCTTAATTAATGACACAACCATGGTTTGCTCGTTGACTGAGTAGACACTGATGACGAAGACTCCAAGCTTAACTTCCGTGGCGTCTTAAAGAACAATAAATGGTTATAAAATTAAAAGAATATAATTAATAATAATGGAAAAGAAAATGATTGACTAATATTTAGGTAAAGTAAAAAAACTATCATAATAAACAGTATAAACATAAAAATTAAAATAGATATTTTTAATGCTTGAAACTTTTGCGGCCAGAAATGAAGCCGCAGAAAATTGATGAAATATTTATTGTTTCTGATTGTTTAAATTTTATATTTCTTCTGAGCTCCACATACTTTTATGGGTGATTGAAGGAGCGTCTGTCTTGATGTAGTTTTCCAAGAGACGTTCTATCAGCATGGAAGGGCTGATGATGATGGTGGTGGTGGTGTTGATGATGATGATGGTGGTGGTGGTGTTGATGATGATGGTGGTGTTGATGGTAGTGTTGATTGTTGTGATGGTGGTGGTGGTAGTGTTGATTGTTGTGGTGGTGGTAATAATGGTGTTTTTTGTGACAGTGGTGATGGTAGTAGTGGTGGTGGCGATGATAGTCTAAATAGAAATGACAGTTTTCGAGATTTATAAAAAAGAGAAATAATAGTGATTAAATAAAAAAAAATAAATGTGAAATGGAAAAAATCGATATAAAAGTAAAGCAATTAAAAAGGTTAATTAGAGATTTTAAATCGTTGAAATAATTAATAAGTCTCCTAAAATTAAATTAAATTAAATTGAAGATTAAATTATTAACTTTATTGCGCAATCTTGAACTCACTTGGCATCTGGTTTTATTGTGTTCAGTCTGGTGATTTCCCTCTTTGCCTTCCTCTGGTCCCTGTGATGATAGTAGTGGTGGTGATGATGATGATGATAGTGGTGGTGATGATGATGATGATAGTGGTGGTGGGGATGATGATGATAGTGGTGGTGGTGAAGAGGATGATTGTGGTGGTGGTGATGATGATAGTGGTGGTAGTGATGATGATATTGGTAGTGGTGATGATGATAGTGGTGGTGGTGGTGGTGGTAATAGTGATGATTATGTAATTTTATTTTATAGAACAATGTAATTATTTTCACAAAAACAATGGCTAAAGGGTTTTGCAAGAAGGGTAACATTAGAGTATTTGTACCCAAAATAGGCAGGAAATAAAAGTAGAAAAATCACGAAATAAAATAAATTTATTTAAAAAACGATGAAAAAATAATAAAAGTGTGAGGAATGGATAGGTTGAGGATACTGCGTGGACGATCAACAGAAATCGTTTGCTTCCACGCATGGTGTCGTGTACATGTGTTATCAAAAAATAAATACAAACTATTTTTTATTATCGTCACATAAATATTTAATAATAATTATTAGATTTCTTATTATATTTTGGTAGATTAAAACGATATTGTAGTAAGAGTAGAGTATGTATTCCTTGATCTTACTTTATAATTTTGTAGAAAGGGGAATTGTGCTTCCATGCGTGCTCATCGACTTTGTTGTTGTTTCTGTGGTGCGTTTGGTTGTGGTGGTTGTTGTGAGAATAATGTTTTGTTTTGTTGCTCGCGCTGTGTTTGTTAGTGCTGGTAGCAACAGTCTCCTTGTATTGGTTGTAGTGGTTGTAGAAGTTGTAGTAATTTAGTTGGTTGTCGCTACTGTTTTCGTTTAAACTTTCCAGACTCGGCTCATTTTTGTGAGTTTTGTTGATTTTGTTGTTGATCGAATTTTTTGTGTCGTTGTTAGAACCAAATAGGCTGGTTTTGTTGTCGTTGCTTGTTTTAAGGATGTAGTAGTTGTCGTTGTTTATCTCGTCAAAGTCAACGCTGTCCATATTATAATAGTTGTGGTCGTTGTTGAGAATTTCGCTGTTGTCGTTGTGGTTAATGTTGTTGATGTAGTTATTGTTTCGGTTGTTGTTGTGGTTGTTGTAGTTGTTAATGTTTTTGTTTTTGTCGATTTTTTGGTTAATGTTGTTAGTGATGAAGTTAACGATTTTGAATGGTTCTGCGGAAATTTCGGAAGAAAGAAGAGCGAAAAGGAAGACCAAAAGGGTTGAAGTTTTCTGGAATGAAAACACCATGATTAATAAAATATATAAATTCTTATAAAAACGCTAATTACTTTCAGTTTTCATTTATACAAGTCTTGAATTAAACACACAAAATGTTTATGTTGATACATTGCATGGAATTGTAGTCCACATTTTCAAAATTTTTAATAAATGACAAAAGCACTACATACCTTGAAAGCAACCATCCTTCAACTTGCAACTTTTGCCCTCATTAAAGCAACACTTCTTTGCAAACTTTTAACTTTCAGCAAACACAACACCAAATAGCTTGTTCCTTTATAAAAATAATCTCTAGTAGGATGATTTTCCACCTTTCCGATGCACTTCGCAGAAGTTTTCTTTAACAAAATTGTTCACGTGACGTCAGCTTTCTTGCTCATGCGTAGGGCACGATCAATGGCGTACACAAGATTCCGTGTACAGACGTACAACATGAAATCCATCTAAAGATTTTATTCTGATTTAAAAAAATTAATATTAATAATAATAAATAACATTTTTGTTAAAATTGTTACTTCTGGGATATTCCCGAACATTGATCTTCGTAAAAAGTTCGGAGGTAAAACGATCTCGGTGATATACAAGAGGTTGCTGGAGTTATTTTTTGAGGGGGGTGGGAGTGTCGAGTTGACTTAGAAATAGGGCTAAAAGGTTCAAACTGTTCAAACGAATGTCATTCCTTATTCTGCAGTGGTTCGTTCGTTCGCATGCATTGAAGTTCGTAATGTTTTCAAATCATATGTTTGAGTTTCTAATTTTTAAAAATTAATTTAATTAAAATGAATTTGACTTTTTAAACTTTACTAACTCATAAAGTAGATTAATTTACTTCTTTTTTAAACCTCGATAAAAAAAATTACAAAACGAACTTGATTGAAAATAATAATGATTTATTTAATTAAAATGCACCAATTCTTGGTCGGTTCAAAGTGATAAAGCAAGATTCTTGGCCTTTAATTGATAATTGATTCATATTAATTAATTATCATTATCAGCAGTCATTAATGATATGAGATGATTGGTTATAACAACTGAATAACTTACATTTAATTTACAAAAAACTTCTTACTAAGTATTTAATAAATGTAAATTAAGCTAAGTTACTGTAAATTGAACTTAAAGCCAACAGTTTTTCTAGCATGAATGCACCGTCATATTGAAAAATAGAAAATACAGTTGGTGGTTGAAAGAAGTAACAGTTGTTTCAGCAACGTTGTGTTAATACATCAGCGGTGGCAATGGCTCAGGCTGTTTTAAAAGTCGTTGGCATTGAAGGGTAAAACGAATAAACCATCAGTGAACCCTATTCAAAGTCTTGCTACTACACGACAATATTCCTTTACAACTACTCGTAAAGAATCAAATTCAAAATGTTTCACAAATACTACAGCTATTCAATTAAAATAAAATAAATTTTTAAGTGTTTGAACGATTGATATTAAGTTTCAATAAGAATTTGTAGGTTTTAATTGGTTCCTTTGATCGCTTGAAACCTTAAACTTTGTATTCTTTCACCTCACACAACAATTTGCCGATAAACCTATGAAAAAGCAGCTTTCTCGTTTCTCTCACCTTTCTTTACAATGCAAAATTCTTAACGCACCAATTCCCCGTTTACTCAACCGAGGAAATAATCAAATCAAGAAAATCTTATTCTCAGTAATCTCTACAATCGCCGCCAATCCTCCACACACATTTTCATACGCCTTTCTTCGCTCCAACCACTTTGTCGGGCTGTTGGAAGTAGTAGATCCAGTAGATGAAGTTGAAGACGGTGAAAGTGAGAGGAAAAAACTTGCGAGAGAGTTTGTCGACTGCTCTGGCTCGCTTCTTGCCGTCAGGTTCAGGAGAATTAGCTGCTAGTTTCGCTTTTGGCTGTGAATGGTTCAGTGGTTTTGAAATTTATAATCAATTCTGAAAGGTTAATTTTGTTGTTGGATGTGGTCTTAGTTCAAGCACCCACCTTGCAGCATTTGGCTAGTGAGGCTGCTTTTCTACTTTGCGCCTACGAAAGAAAGTTTATACACTACTTTCAAAACTAGATATTATAATTATTGAATAATAAATAAGTTTTAAGTTTTAGTAAAAAATCACGTATTTAAATATCTGCTAGGAAACCTGTTGCACCGCCACACAAGAGTTGGGAGGTTTTCTCTTGAGAATCGTTCCAGGATTCTGGGTTCGAGCTGCCTTTGTCGACTTTTGAGAGTTTACATTTTGCATATCAATATTTGTAGAAAAAGTTACAAAAGAATAATAATGCAGAAGTTGGGTTTTTGTGATAATGACGCGGTTCACACGTACTTTTCTAGATAGAACGTTCACCACTGCGTACTCAATCAACGACGTGAACACGAACAGCAAGCACACAATCATCCACACGTCGATCGCTTTGATGTAAGAGACTCTAGGAAGAGTGGCTCTGTAACGAGGTAAAAATCATTTTAATTTTGTTTGAGTAATAAATGTATCTTCTTTTTCCTCAAAAGTGCCTGGTTTCTCTAGACTCATCATAACATTTTGGCCAAAAGTATTGTTCCTAGCCGCAAAATAACTAAATTCCAATTCTAGCAATATTTAGGCATTCCATCGATTCTACCTAGCACCACTGCTCATGGTGGTGGTGGTGAGGACGGTGAGGAGCCCGATGGACACCCGGGCAGGGGAGGCGTCCACGTTGATCCAGAAGGACACCCACGACAAGATCACAATCAGGACGCTAGGCACGTACACCTGCGTGCAAGGAGAAGGGGTGTATATTATTCCGTGTATTAGGTGTAAATGACTCGAGAAAAAAATTACAATTGAAATTTGCATATTAAATTTCTATTAAATAATTATTTGAAAAATTTATTGCTTTAAAAATTAACAATCACAATTTTTGTTTGCGTAAAATGTGTGAATAGAAATTAAAATTTTATTTATGGTTAACTATTTCAAGAATATTAATCAATCTTGCTTATATTTATTATTTGTATATAGAATTTTATTAAACTTTGGCATGCTAATTTAATTTTCAAAAAACTTGTTTATCAAGTTTATAAAACAAAAATTGTGATTATACAGCATAATTAACTTTTTTTATACAATTTTTATGATACATTTTTGAAATAATAAAAGTCAAACTTGGATCAAAAAGTATCCCAGGTCTCTTTTGAGGATGAAGTTGACTTCCAAACAGGGATACGAGCCTGAAATGCACGCAATTACCATTCAATCACTTATATAAAAACCATTCAAATGAGAAAAAAACTCTTTAAACGCTGAATTCGGTTTCTTGAAACTTTACGAAAAATCTTGAAATTGTGAAAACACGGGAAAAACCTGTAGTGTACCACTGCGAGCAGTCCCTATGCGAGCTATTAACCAGTGTGAACTGGGGCAGCTGCAGGTCCTCGGACTTTTCGATCATGTTGTTCATGTCTTTGAAGTACATCGTGCTGCTTTCGTAGCCGACTGTTTGTGGTAGTGGCAAGGAATCGGACATTTGAAATTACATTTTTATACTTTATTTTTCGAATATTTCTATTCCACCCTCTTCTCACACCGACGTACAGCTCTCAAATGCCATCGGACACACTTGCGTGTCCATTGGAAACTTCTCCAAGGTCATCAGGCAAGAGAGCGTTGCTGTGATTCTGTCGTTGATGTGGTAGTTGTGGTGATGTTTTTGTAGTTGTGGTGATGTTTTTGTAGTTGTGGTTGGTGTGGTAGTTGAGGTTGGTGTGTTAGTTGTCATTGATGTGGTAGTTGTTAGTGTGTTGTAGTTGTTGTTGGTGTGGTAGTTGTGGTGAATGAGGTAGTTGTACAAGGGTTGATATAACAAGAATGTCTGGATTTTGTTCTGTTAAATCATCATTATTACTACGAAACTTTAAAAATGAATAATTAAATAAACAAATCAGATAAAAAATAATAATTTATACGTTTAACAATTAATTAAATTTAACGTTGATGCGGATGATTATGATACTCACTTCACTACGTACCAGACGACACCAGATTCGTTCAATGACATCATACGGTTGTCCACTGTGACGGAATGGAAGCTTGCCCCTGTGGTGGTGTGGTCGAAATGGTGGTTGTGGCATCGAAAAAGTGGTGGTAGTGTGGTCAAAATGGTGGTAGTGTGGTCAAAATGGTGGTTGTGTGGTCAAAAACGGGATCTGGTTGAAATGATGGTTGTGTGGTCAAAATATAGTTGGAAGGGTGGTGTCATGTAATAAAAAAATTAATTAGTCGGAAAAGCGGTGGTTTGGATAAATAATAGTGATGTATTGGAAAAGATAGTAGTGTAATAAAAACCACTCATAAAAATATAATTCAGAATAAATTAACTCCATTAAACTATTAATTATTAATTATTAAAGTATAATAAAATATTGAAGAACCTTTTTCATTTCTTAAAAACGTATCTGGAATCCAAATTTTGTTCCAGCTGCCGCTGCCCATTCTGAGATTGTCGTAGTTCATTTTGTACATGGAAAAGGTGAGTCTTGGGTCAAACCACGATTGCCGTAGGTACATACTGACCGAGTAGTCCTTTGGAAGGGAGGAATGGTTGGTTGTTGTGTTGGATGGGGTGTGATGGTTGTTTGAGCGGTGGTTAAACTCATTTTTCCATTAGATAGTAGAAAGGGGTTGGTGGGTGGTAGGGGTTGGTGGGCTAAGGAACATTCCCACCATGGTTTGCTCGTTGACGGAGTAGACACTGATGATGTAAACTCCAAGATCAACTCTTGTGGCATCTGCAACGACCGTCATGGGTTTTAAGTTTTAAAAAAGTTAATGAAACCAGTGATATTCCAGTAGTTAAAAGCAAATTATGAAATTAGCATTTCGAGTTAATAGAAGCTCAAAAGTCTATATTTCGAAGACTTTCTTAAATTACAAACTGGTTTACAGTTTTTTCCTTTACATAAAAAGTTCAAGAACGCGAATGTTAAGATGTGAATGCTCAAAGTGAAAGCCAAACTTTGTGAAGGTGGATCTGTCTTGATGTAGTTTTGCAGCAGCCTGTCTAACAGCATGGATGGTCTGGAGATGATGATAATGATGATTATGATGAAGATGAGGACGATGATGATGATGATGATGAGAACGATGATGATGAGGATGACGATGAGAACGATGATGATGATGATGATGACGATGAGGACGATGATGATCATGATGAAATAATATTCTCCGAAAACCTCACTTGGTGTTGGGAGTGATGGTGTTTAGTCTGGTGATGTGTCTCTTCACTTGCTTCTTGTCACTGTGGTATTGGTGGTCGTTGAGTAGAGAAGGTGGTTCAATTGAATAATTATTACATTAAATGAATTAATTATTTATAATTATCCATTATTTTCTGAATTCTTATTAATTGTTTAATGAGTTTAAAGTTAAAAAAGAATTTTGTTTCTAACCTCGTTTTGTTTGGAGATGCGTTGTCGTTATCATGGTTGTTGTTTTCGGGGTTAATGTTGTTGTTGCTGTTGTTGCTGTTAATGTTGTTGCTGTTATTACTGTCGTTTTTGTCATTTGGTGTGTTGTCATTATTGTAGTGGTAGTTGTTGTCTTTGACATTGACGGTGTCTTTGTAGTTGTTGTTGTATCTGTAGTAGTTGTATTTGGGTATGTAAGTGTTGTTGTCTTTGTTGATGTTGAAACTTTGGTGGTTGTTTAGTGACTTAGAGTCATTTTGCGTGTTAGCATCGTTGCTGAAATAATTCTTAGAGTTGTTGTTTTGGTGATCACTGTTGTTGTTTTTGTTGTTGTTGTTGATGCTGATGTAGTTTTTGTTGAAGTAGATTATGTTGTCGTCGTTGATTTTGTTGTAGATATATTTTACGGGTCCTGGCGAAACGATGGAGATGCAGTGGAAGGTGGTGGTGGCAAGCAGGAGTACCTGAATTTGTTGAAAAGCTCAAATAAAAAATATATACATAAACACAATAGCTCAAAAAAGTCTTGGTAAGGAAAATTTAAATTTTTCATTAATTAAACAATAATCATAACAATAAAAATAATAACAACCATAATAGTTATAATAATAAAAATCACAATCATAATAATAATCCTCATGATTATTCCCTGCTAAAGGATTGCATTGAATGTCGATGGTTTTATTGAGTAACTCAAATAAAGTTTCCTCATATTTTATTTTCTCTCGCTGCTTTTCGTTCAAGTACCTGTAGTCGATTCATCGTTTCACTGTTGTCCCTTGGACTAGTTGAGTTCTTTGAATCTGTGTTGCGTCTGAGTCTTCATTCAACTGAAGAATTTCTAAACTGACACTTCCAAACTGAATTATGAATGTTTAATTCTGTTGAGGGAACGATGAATGCTGTGAGCAAAGATGGCTTGAGATGTGTTTGATTCCGAAAACCTGGGTTGTTTGAAAGAGGTTAATTACCAGCCAGATTCAGGCAGCTTTTATTTTACAAGCCTAATTTTTAAAAACTATATTGAGACTTGTAAAATGTAAAACTAACAATTAACTCAAACAAATGCAGGCATGCAACATTTTTTTAAACAAATATGAAACCTAGTTTTCAAACCTTGAAACCTCAATTTTGTCTTTTCCAAAAGCAGTTGCAGCTTCACAACCATCACGCGACCCTGTCTTTCGCTTTCACATACGTCCGTGCACGGGTCGTACACCTTCATACGTACACAGATCCATGCCTATATTTATACATTTATATTTTTATATTTGCTTCAGCTTCTTTTATTGGCCCTATATTAAATCAAATATATTAATTAAACTTTATTAAATATTCTGTTTGGCGTTTCTATAACAATAAAATAGAGATAAAGTTGCTATCCCTAGGCTCAAACCTTTATAATCTTGGTCAGGTGGAGAAGGAAGTTGTGTAAATAAGGCATGGGCGGCGATCCTGGGGGAGTCCTGGGGTCAGGATCCTTCCACTTTTTTTAGTGGGGGTCCACCTTAATAGGGACCCCCCACTTTTTCCCATTTTTGTTTTCAAAAATTTCTGTTTGGATATGAGCATAATCGTCAACCATGGCCTAAAAGTAAATGTTTATACAGTAGTACATTGTGAGTATGTGTAGTTATAGTGATAGCTGTCTAAAACAAAAATATTCTTTGCTTACTTGAATACTCCTTCACCTTGTTTTTTTTCTCACTATGGCGTAAGCGGGAATCCTGAGGGGGTCCTGGGATCCACCTCTACAAGAACCCCCTCACTCTTTTAAAAATACACATTTCTCAACTCATTTTGATACGAGCCTAATCGTCAACCATGGGATACAAAATGCTAATACAGTAATACATTGTGAGTATGTATGGGCAGCGATGCTAGGGGGGTCCTGGGGTCCATCTTAACAGGGACATCTCTCAGTTTTTCAAATACAATAATTTTTCAACTCCTATCTTAATACAAGAATAATCGTCAACCATAGCATGAAACAGAATTTTTATTCAGTAATATATTTTGGGTAGGCGTAGTAATAGTGATAGCTGCCTAAAGCAAGATTATTCGTTGCTTAATAAAATACTCACCCACCTACTCTTCTTTTTATATTTATAAATTTAAATTAATAAATTATATTTATGAAAATTATTTCTGATTGTTCAATTTTTGCAAGCAGACATTCAGAATGATTTTCAGAAAATATCGGTTCACTTTATGCAAGCAGACAGATTAAAATTTTTATAAAAAAATCATTCATATTGTGCTACTTATTTTGCATGGGCGATATTCATAGGGGGATTCTGAGGTCCACTTTAATAACGACCCTTTCAATTTTTTTAATGAACCAAAGTTAATGAATTTTAAAAGGCTTCAAACATTAACTAAAGTTTTGGTTAAATCAAACTACAAGTTTCATATCGCATAACTGCCAAAAAAGAAATGCTGAGGCTTTTAGCTCATTCTGTCGTTAGAAACACAGTGTGCACTGTTAATGCCGAATCAAGCCAATTTGGTGTTGTGGTTGACGGCACACAAGACTGCAATGGGTTAGAGTTGGAATCGATAGGCATTCGTTTTTTTGTTGAAGCTCTGAATGTTAATGAACAGTTTATTGGTTTATTCAGCCCACTAGACACGATCGGAAAAACATTATCTGCTGTAGTAAAAGATGTTCTGATCAGAATTATGCAACCTGTAGAAAAACTAAAAGCTCAGACTTATGATAGCGCTTCTAACATGAAAGGCCGATATAATGGTTGTCAGGCTATTATCAGCAGTGAGCATCCGCTTGCAATGTTTTTCCACTGTTTTGCACAGTGTGCAAATCTTGTTGCCCAGCACACAGCGGCCGCAAATCCCTTTGTGAGCAATTCACTTCAGTTTGTCCAAGAGTTAGGTGCTTTTTAAAATCGTTCAGGGAAGGTCAACAAACAGTTTAGTGATGCTTTAGTGTCTCTTATAATTGACTTTCCTGATGAGCCACTGAATAAAAAGTATAGTATAAAACTTCTTTGTCCTACAAGATGGCTTACCAGAGTATCTACAGTGTCTTCTGTGCTTGAACATTATGAAGTGGTACTTTTTAGCTTGGAATCATTTGCCTTCATTGTTACTGCTGATAAAGCAGCTGTAAAGGCTTGAAGCCTTTTTTCAACAAGGCACAACTGCACTGGCCCTCAAGGTAGTTGTTTTGGTGTTTTCACTTCTGGAACAGTTATCAAGTCGTTGCAATTAGCAAGTGCCAAGGTCAGTGGAATGGTTGCAGCGACTTATTCAGTTGTGCAAGAACTGCGTCACCTACGATCAGATGAACTGTTTAATGCCATTTTCAGAAATGTCAAAAGTATGGTTTTGGCATATGATCTCGAGCCGATTGCTGTATCTCAGGCGTAAAAGCCGTCACAAAAGTATTGTGGGTTGGGCCCAGCTTATGTTGCAACAACACCAGAGGAACATTATCGAGCAGCATATTACCCTGTCATAGACATTGCAATCATGCAACTCACAAAAAGGTTCAATCGAGATTCTCCAGGTTTGCGTTCAAACTTACAGCTGGAAACAATGTTGCTAACTGGTGAAGTGAACCATGTAATTTGCAAGCAGTATCGTAAGTTAAATGAAACTGGTCTTTGTTCACAGTTAACTATGTTTAAAGACCAGAATGAATTTTAGCACAAACGCAAAAAGTAATGCAAGCTATGATCACGGAAGTCAGAAATCTGTTATTTTAGGTTAAAAGATTGATCAGGTTAATGCTTGTGTGTCCAATAACGTCATGTACTGCAGAAAAATATTTTAGTGCTTTGCGGCATCTTAAGACTTAGTTGCGTGCACCTATGACACAGCCTCACTTGAATTCACTGGCCGTTTGTCATGCACATCAGGATATACTTGACAGTCTGGATTAAAAAGGTTAGCAGAAGAATTTGCTAGTCAGTCAGACATACGAAGAAGTCTTTTTCGAAATTGGAGTAAAAAAGCTGCGGGGAGAGGGCAGGAGGACAGGCAGAGAGGGTATTTTATGTTACGGGAAGCGGGGATGGCTTAGATGGTAGACGTCAGACTTGCAGCTTAAAGGTCGCCTGTTCGAATCCCTGATAGGCAACCGTGAACTATCATATACCTAGTGTATATGATGCGGTGTTTGCGACGTATGAATTGAAAGATGTGTACGTCGTGTGGAGTGGCGTCTCGGCGCATAAGGACCATGGTTCCTAGAACCATTGTAACATGGCCTGCGTCTGTCAAGCTGTGAACGATATAGACAATAAAAAAAAATCTAAATATACACTGTGGGCCAAAAAAAGTTCCCAATGTATATTTGTTTATAACTTTGGCAAATTTATATCTATTTGTAGTTTTTAAACTATTTGACTCAGAAATTAATGGAAAACAAGATTTTATAACATTTATTTGATGGGTTGATGGCTAGTTGTAATTGAATTTATATAGATGACAAATAATAAAAGGTACTGAAATCGCTATTGTTTTTCTTCAAATCGCTCAAAGTGGCAATAGAAAAGTATTTTTATTGAGTATCAAACTTTTTTTCTAAATGTTTGGTGATACATATATTAGTAGTTGATACAAAAATAATTTGCACTACAGCAAACAATACTAAATAGTATCGCTGGTACTGTATTGGTCGATACCGGTTCTTTGATTCCAACCCTTGGGAGGACCCCCCCAAGATTTTCCGCAGATCGCCGCCCCTGATATAAGGAGGATATTTGTGTTGTGCCACCACCAAGTGTACTCCGTACATTTATGTGTGGTATTTGCTTGAAGTGGTGTTCTCATTCTGGTATTGTTAAAGTACACAGCACCATAGAAAACCTTGAAAACAGAACCCAATGGAGTGGAAAACAATAAATGAACTGCTATCTATATAAGTTCTAGTTGTTTGCTCAAAGCCCCTCTATGGATTGAAATAAAAATAGTAAACATTTGGGGTTTAGATAAATCTCAACATTCCATACCTATGATATCTAAATTGAATTATAAAAAGAAATTAATTAATTTTGTTCCAACAAGACAAGTATGTTGCTTTAAACACGGTTAACTGCCGAAAAGATTTAGTGTGGCATTGAAGCACTCCACGGGTGGATGCGCACAGACGTCAATTAGCACGCTAGATGATGTTTTACGATCCAAAAAACTCTCTTTAACGATTGCAACATGTGTAATAAAAGTAATGTTTGATCCGCTTTGCTGAGCTTCTCAGATGATTTTGATGGTTTTGGTGTTTGCTGATGGGTTAATGTATCATCAGAAAGGAGTTTGTGTGTTTGTGTTTAATTATTGATATCACATGCTCTGATTAATTGAAGAAATTAAAAAATTATAATGTTTAAATAATGGTTTTTAAACGATTTATCTTAGATTTGTTAGATTTGTTTGTTGGTTTATTTAAAAGTTCGATTCGAGATGAAAAAAAATATACAAATTAATGTTTTGCAATATAAAAAGTATTCCATAAATAAATTTAATCACCAAAGTAACATCATGTCTATCCTTAACCTAATTTCGAGTAGATTCCTAATTTAAAGCATGTCAAGCGATTAAGTGGAGGCATAGATCATCATCATCTGCATCATCATCATCATCTGCATCATCATCATCAGCAGCAGCATCATCATCAGCAGCAGCATCAGGGTAATTAATAGTTTTTACGAGGGACGTTATTTCCACGTTCTCCTTCAGAGATTCTTGCAAAATCATTTCAATAAACTCGTTTTTTAAAGTTCAAGTTATTATTTTTCTAATATTTAAAAAAAATGGTATCCATTAGTTCTATGTAAGAAATGATTTTTACAATCGTTTTAATCAAATTATTATAAAGCTTGGACTTACTTCTTTAGTTATTTTTCTTCTCATTTTTTAAAATTCTCATCTTTCTTTTTTCTCTCATTTTTTTCTTCTTTTTTTCATTTTTCATTTTTTCTTCTTATTTTCCATTATTATTCCCTTTAAACTCTCCTTTCCATCGAATCTGCAACAAAATCCTCCACACCTGAGCACCCATAAAGCACAACCCTAACTACCCCATTCAACATGCACACACACACAGGCATCCATGGCAACCAACGTTTGTGTTTGTATGTCTAAATATGCGTATGTGTTTGTTTGGGTGTGTGTGTCTGAAGTTGTTCACGTTTGTATATGAATGAACATGCATTGAATACGTTTGAATGAATAATGAATTTTTATTTAAAATTTAAAGTTTTAAAATAATTGCATTAAAATGGTAGACACTCCACAGCTCTTGTATAAACAACCACCATTCAAATGTTACCGACTTGTGTTTGCATTTATACTTTAAACAGTTTCTCTAAACATACTCCAATGCACAAATATTTACTCTTCTTCACTTGCCGTACACACTCAAGTCTACATCTTGCACACAAATAGGCATTATACCTCACCTGTATTCCACCATGATCGATTGATTCCATGCATACATTCCACTATATCTCCATTATTATACCATGACATCTTCCACACACACTTTGCTTTTAGAGAGATCTAGACAATCGTTATCATGATGCAGATGCTATATCTTTACATATCTATATAGGTTTCATTTCTCTGGCACCGCTTTTAGCCGTTAGATATAAGTGGAAAGAGATGAGAGGAGAGATGAAAGTTGGAGCAATTATGAGTTTTTGTTGATTAACTTGTTTTTAGATGAACGTATTAATGTTTTGAGCGGTTTGTTTAATACTTTGAGATTTTTGTGTGATGGACTTTAAATTTTAAATTGGACTTTAAAAGTTTAAAATAAATAAATTGAAGAGTTATTCGTCATTGCAAAACTTCGAAGAAGCAAAATTATCAAGCAGTTCCAACAAACGGTTCAAGCGCCAAGTCAAAGGTACATTCTGATTTACTGCTCCTTAAACATCCACTGTCCCTGAGGAATAACTGACTCCGTGTTACGCCGGGCTCGTCGTTTTGATGTTTACTAAGAGTACATTACCTTAAATTAAATATTACTCACCCGATAATAGTGTAAGGTGATTTAAGAGGATTTTAAAAACATAAATTGACATAAAATAAGATTCAGAATAAATCATCGAAAATGTATTCTGAAATGTAGTCTGGTTCGAAAGTTTGCTTGAGTGGTAGGAGACTTTGGTCATTGTGAAGTGTGATGGAGAGACAGGTTGTGATTTATTAGAAAGGTTGAGAACGAAGCGAATGGAATTGGCTGCAAAACTTTCATCGTCTTAATCGAGTTTTTCAATTACAAGTGGCCGGAATTAAGAATTTAAAAAAACGAATTCGAAATAATAAGTCGAAGAAATAAGACATGGTTATGACATAAAGGAAGTTCTAAGAATGATAAATTCAGATAAAGCACTTTATTTGAGTTATAAATCAAGTAAAATACAAATTATAATAATATTTTACCTTCATAATATATTAAATTTACTTAAAATTTATTTTATTTTTCATTTATAAACGATGGACATGAACACTTTAGCAATAAATTACTTGAATTTCAATAGAAGCATAAAAGCATATTATAAATTATAAAGTATAACGGACAGCACCAAGGGATCTGCATCTCATAACAGGCGTTGGGCTCTGAATGGAGGAGGTGTGCATTCATGATAAACTTATTGTTCCAGTGGCTTTCAATGCTTCCCAGGAATGGAGTTCAACTGGAGTTTTAAAAAGGAAGTTGCACGATAGAATATAATGCGATGAAACTTCTATAATGGCTTAAACAACATTTTAAATGGCACAGAGAAAAAATTAAGTAGCATGGAAAATGAAAGTGTATATGCAACATTATAAAATACGGTAGAGAAAAAATAATTAGCATAAAATACCACAAAAAAACTCGTGGTCGATAAGACTTATTGCAAGAGTGGACAAAGTAAAAACAAAACAATTTTTTCTCCTGAAGGAATATAAAGGCATGCAAGGCTAGCGGCCATCAAGTTAATTATTAACATTGTAATGGCGCCTTAATGAATTCATGCGCATCTACATAATGGAGTAATGGCCTTGTGTCGAGTGTATTTAGATTATGCAGGCCTCTGAAAAAATGCAGTTTTGTTGTTGTTTTGTTTTTGTTTTTTTTGTTTTTTTTTGTTTTGTTTTTGTTTTTTTTGTTTTTTTTGTTTTTTTGTTGTTTTTTTTTCTTTCGATTAGTTGGCGCAGTTTTGAGTGTGGAAAGTTTTAGGAGCATCTGACACCGAATTAATAAATGATTTATTGACGCAAGTCGCTTGTAGGGCAAAATACAAGCAATTATGTGCGCTAAACAAATAGAATATTAATGACGTCAACAAAGCCAACACAATTTACTTCTTCATCCTCTTCTTTCTTTTTTATAGTTTACATTGTTTTTTCCTCTATTTTTATTCAAAACTTCCAAAAACCTTTTTTATACTTTATTTATTTTTATTTTTCATCAGCGCCCCTTCAGCAATACTTCAAAGGGAATGAAACATAGCTGCAGTTTTAATTTGTTAATCGAAGGAGAAGGAGGGAGAGAAATGAAGGCAAGAAGGAAGAAGAGGAAGATGACGAGGAAGAAGAGGAAGAAGAGAAGAAGGAAGAGGAGAAGAAAGAGGAGGAGGAAGAGGAAGAGGAAGAGAATGAGGAGGAGGAAGAAGAAGAGGAAGAGGAGGAGGAAGAGAAGGAGGAAGAAGAGAAGGAAGAAAATGTTGAAAAAGAGGAGGTTAAAGAGGAAGAGAAAGTGAAGAAGAAAGATGAGGAGAAGAAGGAGGAAGAAGAGGAGGAAGATATGGTTATTACAAGAGAATCGGCATGTTTCTCTATGCAATCCACTAGCATCCTTTCATCTTCACGTTGCCTATTTTATTCTTTTATTTTTTCTTCTATATATTTTTTTCAATCTTTCTATCACTCTTTATTTTCATATTTTCAATAACCTCTTTCTTATTTTCATTTTCTCTTCCTTTCTTATCTCAATGCTTTTAAATTTTACATTCACTTCAATCACTCCTTACACTGGTTTCAGAAACTATCAATTTTACCATCACTATCATCACCACTATCATCATCCTCATCATTATCATTTCATAAGAAATTTTGTTTCATGCTCATCCTTTTTCCATATTTACATTATAACTTTTTAAAATATGTACAATACTTTTTTAAATATATTTTTACAATTTGTTTCATTAATTTCATTAGAAAAACCACATATTTTTTACATTTTTTTGTATTAAAAAAAAACATTTTATCTTGTCATTTCCTTGCTCCACTCCATGCCACTTGAAACGTCTCTCCAGCTGCTGTGTCTCTTCTTTATCATCTCTTCCTCTCTTCATCAGCCTCTCCCACATCCATCTCACACCTAAGACAAAATTAAAAACTTTATAAATGTTTAGTTTTTAATTATTCTTTTTAATACTTTTTTAAATACTATTCTTTTACATTAAAGTAGATATTTCAATTTTGTTATTTCATTTATAAAATAAATAAAAACTAAGAAAATGTTGTCTTTTATAATTTTCGCTTCATCATAATCATTATCATCATCATCATCTTCCGCACCACCACCATCATCATCACCACCACTACGATCATCATCATCACCACCACCACAGAATCAACAAGAACTTTCGCATCTTTCCTCCTTATCTTCTCCTACACCTTACGATGTTTCCCTCCAGCAATGACGTCATCAACGCCATCATTATCAGCACCACCCACTCTCCCGTCAGAATCATCATCAGCACCACCAGTGTTTCCGCCAAGATCAGCATCATCATCATCATCATCGCCAGCATGCTTCTACTTGCTAATAATACCTATGCGACGGCTTCTCTGGATGGCAATCATGAGGGCAATAACGACGGTCGTTCTCTCGAGGTGAATGCGTCTGGAGTGGAAAAGGGAAACGAAGTCAATAACAACAACAACAACAACAATAATAATAAAATTTACGAATATAATAAAGGAGAAAATGATTCTAATGTGTCCAGCAACAATATGAGCAATAAAACACCAACAACACTAACAACAACATCAACAACAAC
>OX030962.1:5570619-5598119 GCA_943735955.1 Piscicola geometra
TTAAACAAACACTTATTCAGCGTCCATTTAATGGCACTGCGCGGTCACTTTTGATGACTGGCTACACCATAAAGGCTTCTGGCATATTCGTGTGCACTAAAAAGGAAATTAAATTGACAGACAGCACTGCCAGCATCGCCATAAGAATGCTGTGTTAATGCTTCAAATGATGATCATACCGTTGCTTTGTTAACGCCTGTTCGTGTTTTTTTATGTGGGGTTGTACTATTACAACCACCACTAGTTTTTCTGACACTACTACCACCACCACCACTAGTTTTTCTGACACTACTACTACCACCCCCACTAGTTTTTCTAACACTACTACTCTTGTGATGTCGACAGGCTTTTTCTTCAAGAACATAATCCTCTTAGGGGCATTGCGCATCTTCTTAGCGCAGGAAAAGCAAGAAACAACTTGTAGACACTTAAAAAGACACACACACACACACACACACACACACACACACACACACACACACACACACACACACACACACACACACACACACACACACACACACACACACTAGCACACACACACACACACACACACACACACACACACACACACACACACACACACACACACACACACAAACATACACACACACACACACACATATATATATATATACACACACACACATACACACACACACACACACACACACCTGGAACACGTCATAAGCAGCTATGGATATATATAAATTGTATTTGTTTATAAATGCCACTCAATGTTGATATATCCGATTTAAATAGATGTTTCAACTATGAATTATTACATATTAAATGTATATAAGAAGTATAATATATTACTTGAATAGATACATCATTTAAAATGTACTTATTGTAGATTAGTAGTAATATAGAGAATATATATTCATATATTCTTCAATGCTTTGATATATATTTATTATTATGGGAGATACAAAGTCACTTTACATTTCATTTTCGACTTGTTTGAGTTTCAAAGCCGTCAAAAGCGTCTTCATCAAATTTTAAAGTGAAATATTGTACTACAACGCTCTAATTTAATTAAATTAAAACTGAGATTATGCAGCGCTATACGATTTCAGCCTGTATCATTACCAAGGAAGCACCAAATTTTCCAAATTATACAAATTATGCGATTTTAAATTCATAATTTTCCATGCTTTGAGAACGTTCTAAAGAGCCTTCGAAGCGCTGAAATTTTATTTATTTTACAATAATTGTTTTTTGCAAAACCCTACAGTATTTAATTTATTATTTAGTATTAAAGTTTTCTTTTGTATATATTTCAAAGTTTTATATTATTTATTGAAAAATAATAAAATATTGTTATTTACTTATTTATACTGTATGTAAGTAACAATGTTACTTAGTAACATTGTATGTTATTGTATTGGGTTCTATTGTATTTTATTGTATTTTGTGGTATTTAATTGTATTTAATTGTATTTTGTGGTATTTAATTGTATTTTGTGGTATTTAATTGTATTTTGTGGTATTTAATTGTATTTAATTGTATTTTGTGGTATTTAATTGTATTGAATTGAGTTACTTTTTTATTTAATTGTCTTCCTTTTGATATCGAATACTGCCTCCATACATGAGATTGAGCTAATTTAAAAATTCCTCATTCATCTATTGGGCTCGCACTCTTTAAGTGATGTGAAAAACTGAATAGTTTGAAAATAAATAAAAATGTTTTTTTTACAATATAAAACTTAAAAACGATATTTATTATTAAATAAATATTTTTTTATCTAACAACATGCGTCGTGAAACACCGCATCATATACAATCATATACAATCTTGAGCAATCATATACACTAGGTATATGATTGCTCAGGATTGCTCATCAGGGGTTTGAACTGACGACCTTTAAGTTGCAGGTCCAACGACTTTACCATCTAAGCCAGTCCGCTCGCCAGCGTGATAAAGTCATCGACAACAACAAAACCACCATGCAGAACCTCCGCTGAGTCGACCGCAGAGAAACGAACCCTACATTAGACTACAAACCATCAACAACAACCACAACAACCATAAAAACAATAATAATAATAACATTAATAATAACAGCAACAACGACAACAACGACGATGACAACAGCAGCAACAACAGCAACATTTACATCGCCTTACAAGACACCATAAAGTTCTACTACTCCATCCACCCTTCCATCCCGATCCCTTCTCAATTCAGCATACACCTCATCTCTATCCAAGGTATCTTTCAAACATATTTTGTCTCTCGAAAATAATTTATTATTATTAGCTTTAATAATTAATTTAAATAGTTATATAAATACAAGGCTATGTTAAAGAAAGCAGCAAAAATACTCGAAACTCCAAAAGTTAATGTAAAAAAGATAGGTCGTTTTTCTCTTGATTGATTGTATACCGTTTACGTGTGTTGCCATTTTCTAGAACAGAACTAAATATAAAGCAAATGGAAGAAAGTATTAATTTTGTAAAATCTGAAAAGAGAATAAAGTGAATGAATTGTTGACTTGAATGTTGTTTGGAGTGGGCAGGTGCATCGAGAAGTTTCAGAGGATGCTGAGACGGCTAGAAGCATCTCAATTAGTCGGAACCACTCAGCTGACACGTGTCGATCTATCATAGCCCCTCCATTAATAATAATTAAAAAAGAATGAGAATAATAACAAGAACAGCCCATTAATCATTTAAACTGAGCAGCTATTCGTCTAAGCATTAATTCAAAACTAAATTATAAATGATTTGCTACTTAATTAATTTATTTTCAGTTACATATTGTATATTCTAAATAAATTATTGGAAGCTATTGGCCATTCTAATACTGATCACTTCCAGCTATTAAAAATACTGCCACATTAGCAACTTCCATCACAACTTTTACCACAATTACTACTACAACCACAACTACTATTAAAACCACAACTAAAACCAAACTACTACTACAACTACCACAACACCAACTACTACAACACTAACTACCACAACTTCAACCACCACAAAAGCAACTACCAAAACTACTAAAACGTTCAGGAGAGCGAGAAAGAGTGGTGTATTCAGAGCCTCTCACGCTGGATCCATCGCAAAGAAGCGGCGAGTTGACGCTGGTGTGTGGCGTGGTCGACAGGCCCGGGTGGTTTGTGGTTGAGTTGAAGTGGCTACAACCACAGCAACCACAACAACCACACACATCACAAACATTTCCAGACTCGTCAAATCCACAAAACAACCACCAAGAACCTCAACATCACAACTACCTCAACCCACCCTTCTCTCCACCACACCTCCTTCCTCCTTTCCACCCATCGGAATCCTTCTCCATCTCGGGAAGATCTGACCCAATTCTCGCTCATTGGCCACCAATCACCATCAGCCTTCCGCCCTCCTTATTGGCTATGGAAAATCTAGGCCACATCTCTCTGCACGTGACCAACTTCAATGATTACAGTGGAAAGCAGAATGGGAGTTTTGGTGGTGGTGATGGTGGTGGTGGTAGTAGTGGTGGTGGTGATGGTGGTGGTGGTAGTAGTGGTGGTGGTGGTGGTGGGAAGGCGAGTGGGGTAGAGGAGGAAGAAGGGAGGGGGGATGAAAATGAAAATAATAAAAATCTTAATCATCATAATAATAGAGATAATAATAATAATAGAGATAATAATAATAATATTAATAATAATAATAATAGAGAAATCGATTCGTACTGTGACTCGGAGACGGCTTCGTTGACAGACTACGCCATTGAAATCATCTACCTGGGAAGTCACAGGGAGAACAATCAAAATGATAATAAAAACAACAAAAATAATCATTCCAACTACAACAACAACAATAATAATAATATTTTTAATGATTTTGAAAATAGAAAAAATAAAAAGATGAAAAATAGCAATAATAATAATAGCAATAATAATGAAGACAGGAAGAAGGTTGTGAATAGAGTTGCTTTTTCCCATTTCGAGCAATTGATCGGCGTTGAGTTGATGTTCAACTGTTCATTGCTGGATCGAGCTGGACTATATCAGGTTATGATGATGATGGTAATGATGATGATTATGATGATGATGGTAATGATGATGATTATGATGATGATGGTAATGAGGGTGATGGTGATGAGGATGATGATGACGATAGTTGTGATGATGATGACGACGATAATAGTGATGGTGATGACTATAAGGTTAGTGACGTGCGATGAAAAGGGTCTGGGAAATAATGGTGGCAGCATTGGAAATTAATCAGCAGCTGAAATTGCCAAGCAAACAAAATTTAATATAAACGTCAAAAAGGAAATTTAAAAAGTTAAATCGAAGAAGCCAAAATTTAAATCGAAGAAGCCAAAAAGTTAAATCGAAGAAGCCAAAAAGTAAAACATCGTCTCGAGATGATGAAGTTTCGCTGCAATGCTCTCACGAGAGCAGGTGTAGATCGGAGAATATTTAAAGCTTTTTTTGGATTATATTTAAAATTTTAGTTTTTGTAGAAGGTTGAAAATTGAATTTAGAATTGTTTTGTTAAAATTTTGGTTATTGGAAAGATTTATGAGGTTTCTCAGCTGTTCAGAAGACATGGATAAAGAATAATATAGATGTCTAAAAATTGCGACAGAATTTTAAGTTTAAAAATGCATGAATTTGAATATTTATTTTTAATAAAGTTTTTTTTTTAAACTAGAAAGTCAAATTAAGACATTTAAATTCATATCGAAAAAAAAAATTCTCATAAAACTCGTAATCATCACGAAAATATAATTGAAAAATAATCCATTAAAAAACCAAAAAGCACCATGAGTATTAAAGTAACTGAGCGTATTAAATATTAATGTATTCACTAAAATTAAATATTAATATATTCACTAAAATTAAATATTAATATATTCATTATAAATTCGACAATCTTGCAGGCGGTTTTGACCTCATCAGCCCTTCCGGAACACCCCATCTCCTCCAGCAACCTTATGGTCGTGGAGTGGTCCAAGAAGTACACCATAACAATGGTTGAAAACTCTGGAACCAATGGCGGTGATGGTGATGATGTTGTTGATGAAAGTAGCAAAAAAAACAGAATGAACAGTGCAAAAAATAGTTCAAAACATTTCAAAAACAAAAAAAAGTTTAAAAAAAAGCAAAAAAATGAACATTCCCACGAGTCGAATCTCCACCACCAAAAGAACCACACGATCTTTCCATGCCGCGGGAACATCACTATCAAAACCACCTCACCAGCTTGTTCGGCAGGCAGTAATGACAAGCTGAGACTCTACAAAATAAAACCGAAACCAAAGACAACAAAAAACAATCTCCATCCTTCTTCTTTTCCCGCTCAAAACTCAACTCTTTCCGGCTTTCAAACCCCTTTTTCCGGTCAGCACAAGTTGGCTTACGTGGCGGAAAGGAACGTAATGGAAGGTGGCGCTCTCTTGCTCCCCCGTGATGACGTCATCGTTAATCACGTGGTCTTTCCGTGCCATCTCTTTGATGCTGAGCTTCCAGGGTGCGTGGAGGTCATGGTGATGATGGTGGTGGTGGGTGGTGGGGTGATGATGGAGGTCATGATGATGAGGATGATGATGATGGGAGTGATGATGATGATGATGATGAAGATGATGATGATGGGAGTGATGATGATGATGATAATGATGGTGGTGATATAAGATAGTTTGTTCATTACATTTTTCATTTAAGAAACAAGTCACGAATTATCATTATCATCGTCATCATTATCATTACCATTATCATCATCACCACCATCACCATACCCATCATCATCATCATTATTATCACTCCCATCAACATCATCCTCATCATTATCACCACGGCAACAGTTACTGCTTCAAGTACATGAGCGAGTCGAGGTTGGATGGATGGGTGCAGGAGCAGAAGAGGTGGTGTGTGTCGTCACACGGACGTGAAGGTGGGTTGGTGGGTGGGAAGAATAGTGGGTGGGATGGATGGTGGAGGGAGAGGTGGTGGAGGTGGTGGTGGTGGAGGGTAGTAGTAGTAGTGGTAAGAGAGAAAGAGTGAAAAAGAAAGGGGAAATATACAAAAATAAATATAAAAAAAGTAAAAATAAAACATGAAAAAAGAAAAAAATAGGAAAAAATATGAAAAGAAAGAAAAAACAAGAGAAGAAAGAAAAATGGGCTAAAGGTCGAAGAGGCGTTACCCCGAAGAGACTTGAAGGCACTTATGCAAAGAATCATGCAAATATGGTGGATGCAAATGTGGTGGATGCAAATGTGGTGGGTGCAAATGTGGTGGATGCAAATGTGGTGGATGCAAGAATGGTGGATGCAAATATGGTGGATGGATCAATGGAGAAGGTCTTTGTGTCCAGTTTTGAGCTTCACGCCTCATTTAACGTCTGCTATTCGTTGTTGTTGTTGTTTTGGTGTTGTTGTGCTTATTAAGTTGTGTGGTGGGTGGAAGCTGTTGTGTTTTTTGTTGTAATGGTAAAGGTTTTTTGTATTTGTTGGCTGTGTTGTTTCACTGGTGATGTGTTATAATCAAACAGCCTGACAAATAGTACGTGAATTTTACTTTTTTAAACCAGATTTTCTTCTCTAGTGCCCCATTTAGCATTTAATTAAAAAAAAACATTCAAAGCTCTGCATAAAACAATCATTATAATAATCGCCAAAAGCTCTTATATTAGGATATAATTATGTGTTGTCGCATGGTACGACACGCTTTCGACGGCAAATTGTCGTTTTATGGAGCAATTCTTTCGGCACAAAGAAGCTCAAAAAAGAAAACAAAAAATCGTTATTCGACCTCCGTACGACATCGTTGACATCCATGCTCACATTCACGTATTTATTCATACATACATTCAGAATTCAATCCACACATACATTTAAAGCTCAATCTATACATACATCCCCGCGTGCATCTGCATATCTGTTCACACCATCAATCCAACCATTCATGACACATCCATTCACCTATCTGCTCAAACATCATCCTCCCAACCATTCACCAATTCATTCATTCACCCACCCTCCCATTCACCAATTCATTCATTCAACCACTCTCCCAACCATTCACCAATTCATTCATTCAACCACCTTCCCATTCACCAATTCATTCATCCAACCACCCATTCACCAATTCATTCATGCATATACACTCCTAAAGCGCTGAAACCGCATATAACCACGAAGTATAAACAAAAACAAATAGTTTCAAACTAAAATGTATTTGCACTCAAACAAAAATATACAAAAAAACGCAACAAAAATTTGTTTTCTTAATTTGTTCGAATTAAACTATTTTAGAAAAGATCGGATGATGAGATTGAAAGAATTTTAGATTGTCACCATTACCCGTATATCCCCGAGCTTGCTTTTCCCTAAGCTATCGACTTTTTTGAAACTAAAAGTGCATTTAAGAACATTTAAAATGTAGATTCCACGTTTTTGGGAAAGATTGATTTCATAGAAACTAACCCAAAATTGTGAAAACATGAGGACAAATTATGATACAACCCTCAGAATGTCGAATAAAAAACTTTAAAATAATAATACTTGAAAAAAATGTATATACTGTAAAAGCCATAACACTGACAAACCCTTCTATTAATATTCACAACTGCTACCATTGGAGTTTCCTATGAGAGGTTGGTGGAGAGTTGGTTGGATGGTTGGTTGGATGGTTGGTTGGATGGTTGGATGGATGGTTGGTTGGTTGGATGGTTGGTTGGATGGTTGGTTGGATGGTTGGTTGGTCAAATTGAAAAAGTTGTATTTAATAATCTGATAATGATCTACGTTTGAAGTATTTTTCGTTTTAAAAAAATAAAATTATTTCTCTACATTGCTTTCTCATTTAAATCGAATCTGTATTTGTTGCAAAGACAATATGAAACCTTACAAATTTTTGGAAATAGTTTTTTTGTTTCAGCCACAACATTTCTTCGTTTCTTCTCAAATTGAGTTTTTTCGCATATCAATTTTTAAATCGGTTTAAATATGATTTACTTTCAACATCACCAAGCCATTATCAAACCATCACCAAATCATCATTCAGCCATCACCACACCACTGATAAACCATCACATAACCACTAATACCACGCCACCCTCACAGATTCCTACCAGCTTATTGCCTCCTTCAATAAGCCAAACCAACGATTGCCTTCTAAGATAGAATTATCATCATCATCATCATCATCATCATCATCATCATCATCATCATCATTATCATCATCATTATCATCTTCCTCTTCATCAGCACCATCAAAATCGTCATTGTCCCTTTTGCACTCACCACCATCACCACCATTATTATCCCCTCTATTATCTTCGTTATCGCCATCATCATTATCATCACTAGGATCATCATCATCGTCGTCGTCATCATCATCATGGCTGCCGTGGTCAGCTTGGTCAGCGTGTTCAGTACAGTGTGGTCAAGGAGTGCAAACCAGGAAGAGGGAATGTAGAAGTGATGATGATGATGATGGCGAAGATTATAAGGATGATAATGAAGGTAATGATAATGATGATGATGCTAAAGAAAAGAAAAACCAAAATGATCATAACCACTACTCGAATCCCCACTCTCATCCTCCTCTTCCTCCTCATCATCCTGGTTGCCAAGGCAACTCGCAAGAAACAACGCCCTGCCATGCCCTCTGTTTAGGTTGCAAGTAGTTTTAGGCCTTAATTTACGTACTTAAGTTTAATTTATAAGTTTTTTTAAATTCAAACAATTATTCTTCACCAAATTTAAATTAATTAAAAAAAGAAATAGCGCTATAAATATTAAAGTTTCTTTTATTACTTCATTATTTTTGTCAGACGAAAAAGATTTGGAGAAAAACAACGCGGAAGTTGTCCACTTCAGGCCGTTGTGTGTTTGTGGCTGTCTCCTAAGCGATGCTGAAGGAATCTTCACTCATCCACCCTCCCCATCACTTCTCTTCTCATCACCTTCTTCTTTATTCCCATCATTACTATCATCATCGCCATCATCATTATCATTGCCATCATCATTATCATCGCCATCATCATCATCATCATCATCATCGCCCCTCCCCATCTGCCTGCAACCCACCAACACCCTCTTGCCAATTATTTGGAAGATCGAAACGTCACGTGATAAAATGATTGAAGTGACCTTTTACCTTAGAGGCTCGCCAAGGCTTCATGATGATGATGATGATGATGATGATGATGATGGTGGTGAAAATGTTGGAAATGATGATGGTGCTGGAAATGATGATGATAAAAATGGTTACGATTACGATGGTTACGATTATGAAGTGGTTGACGATTATATTGGTAGTGATTACTTCAACGAGAATATTGAATCATCTCCATCATTATCATCACCACCATCATCATCATCATCCTCCTCATCATCATCATCTTCCCCATCATCAACATCAAACCTCAACAACAACCAAGCGAACAATTATGCGAGCGACAGCCACAACAACCACAACAACCACAACAGCCACAGCAGCAGCAGCAGCCACACAAGCGCCTACGTCATCATCAGGGATGGATGGAGTAGGGATTCAACCATTTTGGCGCACAGTACTAACACGGTAAACAAGAGTACTGTACTCTCTACTGGTAACCTTCTGAGTATTGAGTACTTTCCCGGTAGTCAGGTGTATCAGTACTTCGGTTACTACATCAATGGTGGTGGTGGTGGTGGTCATGATGATGGTGGTGGGGAAGATGATGATGGTGGTGGGAAAGATGATGATGGTGTTGGGGATGAGAAAAGAAGTGATAATGATGATGGAGTGGATAGAGGTGAAGGAAGCGAAAGAAGGGATGGAGGTAGTGATGGAGGTAGGGATGGAGGGAGGGATGGAGGTAGGGATGGAGGGAGGGATGGAGGAAGGGATGGAGGTAGTGATGGAGGTAGGGATGGAGAGAGGGATGGAGGGAGGGATGGAGGGAGGGATGGAGGAAGGGATGGTGTCATTTCCAGTGCAAACAGCAGCTCACGAGGCATTTCAGGATGGAACTATGACTACCTCAGTGACTACTACAACCCATACCAACCGAAACCAGATGACAAAAACAATCATAAGAATCATAATAAAAACAATAATAAATTCTTTCCCATTCTACAAGTCGTTTACAGAAGTCTAGACAAAACGCCACTGAAAAACAACGACTATTACTATGACTCCACCAAGAACTACATCATCATCAGTATAGTCATCATCGTCGTCATCATCTTCATCTTCCTATTCATCATCTTCATCGTCTGCAGATGTAACATGATAGGAAAGCTGAAAACAGGATCAGAGAGGAGGAGCAGATTAAAGGTTGGACGTCGTTGAATTCCTATGAGAGTTTTGGTTATGATTAATAGAAAGTGATGGTGGTGGTGATGAACGGTGATGGTGTAATGATTAAGACGCATCATGACCACCAAAAAATCCCAACTACACCACCACAACCATAATACTACAAGACATTACCATAACCACATTACCACAACCACATTACCACAACCACACCATGACGACAACCACACTATAACCACCACACCATAACCACCACACCATGACAACCTCACATACACCACTGCAACCACACACAACCACATTACCACCACAACCATATCACTACAACCATGACCACCACAACCACATCACCACAACCACACCACACCACAACCACCACCACACAACCACAACCACCACCACCACACAACCACACCACTACAACCACACCACCACAACCACACCTCCACAGGCGTCTCAAAAGTTACTGGACAACACTTCAATGGAAAGGTCCTCCATGCAGATGAGCGTGTGTCGAGGAAGGAAACTCGAGGTGGCTAATTTGTTTGTCATTGCAACAAAACAAAATAAAATAAAAACTTATTTCAATGAAAATAAAATTGGCTGTTTTACTTCTCAGACTAATTTATATGTTACTGCAAAAAAAAGCAAAATTTGAATTTGTTATTTTACTCATAAGACTAACTTGTTTGTTACTAGAAAAAATTAAAAATTAAAACTTTTTCAAAATAAAAATAGCCATTTTATTCTTTAGACTGCCTACTACTCCATGGACGCAACTGTATTGAATAGTCCTGCGGAAAGTCCAGAGAAAAACAAGAATAATAAAAATAATAATAGGAATAATAGGAAAGGAAATAATATTATTAAAAATAATATTGACGATGATAAAGAAGAAGAAAATAAAAATGATGATAATAACAATGAAAAGGTAATCAATGATGGTGATAGTAATGATAAATTAATTAGTGAAGTCAACAGTCGTGTAATTAGTCATCCTAATAGTAATTGGAAAAAGCGCAGAAGTTGTGTTGAATCTTTCGTAGGTTTGTTGAGACCGAACAAAAAGAAGAAGAAGAAGAGTGATGTTGAGAACAACAACAACAGCAACATCAACATCAATAGTAACACAGACTTTTGCAACAACAACAACTTATTCCACAAAGACAACGCTAGAATTATGTACAACAGCTACCACGTAGAAAACGACTACAAACGAAATACACTGAACTTCACCACCTCTACAACTGCAACAACATCAAGACAAAGAGCTTTGCAACTAAAACTACAACACCAACAACAACAACTGCAACAAAAGCAACAACTACAACAACAGAGACTCTCTCTCTTAAACGAGTGCCGAATGTCTGGCTCGTTTTCTGAGCCAACCCTCAATGAAATTTTCAACAACGACAACATTTTCAACAACAACAATAAGATCTTTAACCACAACAACAACAACAACAACAACTTCCAGGAAATCAGTTTCTCGAAAGTCCGACAGCATAACTTAAACCCCGAGAAGTATTGCCTAGACCACCAACAACTCCAACTGAGCCAACAACAACAAAAGAAGACACCAGAGAGAACACAACAACAAGGTTCGGACAAAATTCCACAAAACATTGAAAATTGTTTTGAGAAAGGTTTTAACTTTGAAGAAGAAAGGCTACTAAATCAGTCGACATTGCAAAAGTTGAATAATCAATCTTTTCACCGATCTCCACCACGAATACAACTTCATCAACTGCAAACCCTTTCCCAACAACAACCACAACATTATCCACACAAGCATCTACAACAACTACAACAGCAACAACTTCTACTTCAACAACACGCACAACATCTACAGCTTGGCAACCAAGCCACACTTTTCACACCCTTGTTAGCACCAAAACCACACAACTTTCAACAAATCCTGCAACATCATCCTTCACCACAACAACACTATCATCTACAACAACACCATCCACCACATCATCACAACCATCTGCAACAACAACAACATGGCCTAACTCCACAAATGATGCCGAAAGGAAGCAAATACCCAATCATGAAGATTAAAAGTTTGAATAAAAATTTGAAAAACCTGTTTAATAACACTCTTATTAACAAAAACAAAAGAATAAATAACAACAACAACAATAACAACAACAACGACAACCATAATGACGTCATTAACAACGTATTTCCGTCATTAAGCCAGTCTGCCATAGTATCTCATTATTCAATTGACAAAAACAAAATCAACAAAAAGAATCAAAGCAATAAAAACAAGAAAAACAAACTTTCTGAAAACAAAAACAAACACAACTACAACACAACAACCCCCAACAACAATTACGCCACCCCCACCAACAACAACAACAACAGCAACAACAACACCATAAACAGTTATATATCTCGAGAAGTCTTTCCCAGACAATTGACGGGTATGCAGTTTACAACTGGAAACAGCGGAGAAAGTCCTGGAGATGCAAACACGAGTGGCTACGTCAGTGGCTACACACACGGTAAAGTCGGGAGAAGAAGTTGTGGTGGAAGTGGTGGTGCTGGTGGTGGTGTTTGTGGTGTTGGTGGTGGTTATGGTGGAGGTGCTTGTGGTAGTGGTGGTACTGATGGAGTAATGACGTGTTCTAGTGCATCTTATAAAACATTAGAAATTGCTGCTGCTGTGGACGAGAAGTATAAAGAGGAATTCCTAGAATCAAGTGGGATGAACGGAGCTGTTTCAGGTAGAATCGATGGTTCTGTTGGAGATGAACCAGATGATTCCTTTGACGACAGGCTGAGCCAGGGTGTTCATGGAGGTGCGTATGATAATTTTTTCAAAAAGTCTGCAACTTCAACGGATGACACAAAGTCGCTTGGTACCACAACCACCACAGCCACACCAAGCAGCATCGCTCAAATGGCGTCTTCTTCGTCATTGGCGACTTTTATAAATAAAGATAAACTGAATGGGACTTTGCCTTCTTCAATGGGCTTTTCAACAAATGCTGCAACAACAGCAAGCGTTTTTACAAAACCAACGTCAGTAATGCTTGTTACAAGAATAGTCACAACAACCAACTCAACAACTACCACAAAAACCAACTCAACAACTACCACAACAGCCAACTCAACAACTACCACAACAACTAACTCAACAACAAACACAACAACCAACTCAACAACTACCACAACAACCAACTCAACAACTACCACAACAGCCAACTCAACAACTACCACTACCTCAACAACCAGAGTCACTTCACTGACTTCTTTCTCAACATCCTCTACACATAACACCTCAACCATAACCAACACAAAAACACTCACAACAACAACAACTAAGTCATCAACAGCCCCGAAAACAGCAGCAACAACAACAACAAGCACAACACACACATCTCCCACACGCAGCCACTCTTTCGACCATGCCACCTACTCGTCTTCCATGGAAGACAGTCTCGAATACGACGACTTCCAGTGCAACCTACCCGGCTCTTACTTTACCATGGACCCCCTGGCCTACACCCTCACGTGGTCTAAATCTCCCGCCTACAAGAATAGAAACCAGAAGAGTAGGGATGGGCTGGATTTTTTGAATAATAAAATCAAGAAAGCTGAGAATGGATTTAGGGGCAAAAACGGAAAATCTGAAAGTGCTAATGGCGATGAATATGAAATGATTTAGTAGCTTTAAAATTAATTTTTACAAATATTGATAAACAAATTATTTTAATTGCGTGTCCTTTTAATCGGTTTCATGTATTTGTGAACGATTTTTCTATTCTTGTACAATGGACCACCAGCTTTATTCTAAAGCGTATTAGAGCTATTTTTACACACCATTTCTAAAGTCCTTGAGATATTTGTAATATTATATACTATTTATGTTATAAACGAGCCTTTAAAAGGTACATAGCCTTCACTAGCAGAGGCGGCGATCTGCTTCAAATCTTTGGGAGGGGGGTCCTGGGGGGGTCTTGGGGTGACTACAATTAAGGTGGACCCTTTTCTACCAAAAGGTCCGGACTCCAGGACCCCCACAAGATCGCCACCCATGTTCACTACAGCTTATACACAGAAGTAGCAAGCAATCATAGCAATCTCACTTCTCATTACTCTTAAACTGCGTCCAAATCACTCAACAGCACGGTGATTAGATTTCAAAAAAACATTCTCAAACAAGAATCTAATAAAAATATACAAAATTAAAGTTGGAATTTATATTTTTGTCACTTAGCATATAAAAAGCCTTTTTCCATATCAAACATGGGCGGAATTTAAAATTAATATTTTTTTTATATTTTAAAGCATTTTTCAACATACATTTTGATAGCCTTTGAAACCCCTATTCTTGGAGAGTGCTTTACAATTTTAAAATGTCAAATATAAATTGATATGTGCTTCGAGAAACGTTGTAACTTTGCAGTTGTAGTTTCTAAAAAGTTTTAAAAGATTATTTTATAAATATTTGTATTTAATAGAATGATTTCAGCCTCTAATATGTTCTTCATTTTTACCATCAAGAAAAAAAATCGACAAAACTTAGTTATTGTATCTATATATATTTGAAATATTGTTGCTTGTACCATATTTGATAGTTTGTGTTAGTTTGTGATTGCTTTGGTTCCTAAACAGACATTAATATCTGTGTACATTTTCATGTATACGTGGTCTAATGTTTCCTTAGGTTGATCCCTCTATTTAATCATCTTCTTTACAGTTTTACATCGAATAAAGTTGTTTAAATACCACTTTAACTAAATGAAAATTGTTAGTTTTTAATTAACATCGATGGCTACGCATTTAAACCCGTCTATATTATATTACATTATATGTATTTTTCCGAAATAAATCTGAATATAGTATTTGATTGACTGACCACTTCAGATTTAAGTTTTGTTAGCAGCTGCCATCTTGGCAGCCGCTTTAACCGTTTAATGATTTTGTTAAATAGTTTGTCTTCTTATCTAATAATTTAGTTTTTTTTTAATTTCAAATAATTATAGTAATTATAATTTATATCTTTTCTTGTTTTCTGGTTTTAAATTTATTTTGCTCTCGGAATTAAAATCTTCAACCAATAACTGTCCAACGGACTACAATAAAAACTTATTTTAAAAGGAAGAAGTGCCAATGCCTCAAATTGAACACCAGTGCACAGCTTGCAAGCACCCACTGGCTACTTACTTCACAAGGCAAATGAGCTCTGCAGATGAAGGACAGACTGTCAGAACGAATCTTCTACACATGACTGTTTATGTCTATTACCTATTGAAAACTGTCGTATTAGACAATTATTACCTTACTTAGATGACCCTTCTTTAAAGATGTCCATATATTTGAAACTCATCACCTCCTTATTTAACTACTTCTATATCATTTACTTTTCGTACGGATCTGAAGACATATCTGTTTAACAAATTCATTTACCAGCGCTCTTGAATTTGAGGAAAGAGCGCTATAGAAATTGATTTGATTGATTGATTGATTGTTAAATAAATTAAATATAAAACTCTTTTATTATAAATTAATGACAAAGATGTATAATGTCCCAATTAATTATAATCAGGCTTGAAGATAAGTCTGCAAAATGATTAATTAATATCAAAACTTGAATTAAGGCTTAGAAATAGCGAATTTTAAAGCTATGAACGTAGTGAATTGCTAAGAAAAATTATGTTTTCACCAAACAACCTATGCATCTTCGTAACAATCATACATTAATTACCCAAGCCAATTAACCGATTAACTCTTAATGAGGCATCCTATTATCCCCCATTTGCTAAGCCAACCATAAAAAATCAAAAAACTTCTTATTAACTCTTTTACAAAATTATCTGTAAATCAATCAATCAATCCATAATGCACCCAAGAGCAATCAAGCAGTAGTAGTAACTTATCCTGTAAGGCATATTTAGCAATAAATCTATATATTATAATATAATAATAAATTCTACCTTTTAAACCTTTTTATTCGATAAATATCTTCATTATAAAAGATTATTTTATACTTATATTACGAATTGGGGTGATATGATGGAGTGACAAATTTAAGTGGTTTATTATCAAACAATGAAACGAAAGTTGGTAATAATGTGGATGCATATATAGATATATAAATCTATATAAAATCAAATTATTTGTGAGGGTGCGAGGGGCGGTGGTGGTTGTTAATATTACGCGTCGTTTGCACACAAAATGAACTGTACACCTCAATGTTAATGCTTTCATTAAATCATTAGCCAATTAGTCATTAGTCAATTTAATCGAAATATCTATTAATTATAATATAATAATGTATTCTACATTTTAAATGTTTAATTTTAGAAACATCCTATAATAAAACGGCATGAATTGTATAGCGACACCACAATTACTAAATACCCTATTCGAAATAAAGTAAATCAATTTAATATAATAAAAGATACTTTCTAATAAATGGCAGAAGACAATTAAATTAACTTCTAGCTAATTAGACGGCTTTGAAAGCTGAAATAGCGCTGTGTAATACGAACGTTACACATTAACTTCATCCTTTATTGACCCGCATGTTGTCGTCATCATCATCATCATCATCAATACGCAAAATGATAATGCATTGAGGAAATGAACGATCAAAGTGAGAGAAGGAGGAGGAGGAGGATAAGGGCGGGAAGAAGAAGAGGAGAAGGAAGAGGAGAAGGAAGAGGAGGAGGATGAGAAGAAGGAGGAGAAGGAAGAAGATAAAAAAGAAGCAAGAATTGTAAAAATGGAGAATGAAGATGAGAGAGCATCATAAATAGTGAATTTTTTATTTTTCACAAAATATAAACCAATCGAACAATAAACAGCCTTGAGTGTTACCGAAAAACTTCAAACCTAGTCACCATCATCCTCCCCATCCCCATCGTTTCCACCCTCTTCAACACCATCATTCCCACCCTCTACATCACCACTACCACCACCAAGACCATCATCATCATTATCATAGATATCTCAAACATCATCATCGTCATCATCCTCCTCACTAAGAAATGATCAGTCGGAGAAAGATTAATTTGTGTAGCGCTTTCTTGATTCAAAATGCTTTAAAGTGGATCTGCCACATCATTACTGCATTCTTAAACAAGCTAACGATGATACTGATGATGATGAGATGATGATGATGCTGATGATGATTATGACACTTTCTCCCATGTGACAATATTAAAAACTATGTTTATTCATTAGCGTAAATCTTTGAGATAAAGAGGACTGTGATGATGATGATAACGATGATAATGATAATGATGATGATAATGATGATGAAGTAGTGATGATGATGACGACGATGGTGGTGGTTATATATGAAAGGGTTTGCGGCATGTTTGATGGAGAGAGAGGCAACCAATATTTAATTATAAACGACAGCACACTAACACTACTATAGAGATGATCAAGAAGATGAAGATGAGGAAGAAGAAAGAGATGATAATGATGGTAATGATTATAACGATGGTAGTTATGATGACGATGGTGGTGATGATGACGATGGTGGTGATGATGACGATGGTGGTGATGATGACGATGGTGGTGATAATAAGGATGATGATGGGCATTATAAGTTTACTATGGGATGATACAAATGTTTATAGAGGAGGAGGGGTAGTCAGAGGGGGAGGAGGAGAGGGAGAAGGGGGAGGAGGGAGGGTGCGCAGACGGTTCGTTATTAGCTAGCCAGCTCCACCTTTCGAGGGATGGTGGTGCATGCATGTTAATGATGATGATGATGATCCCTTATTATAACCCATTAACATTCATCATCATTAAAACCCATGAGCACCACGAACCCGCCATCCAAAAGAACGACCAACAAAAAAACGCCACCACCACCACCACTACCACAAAAAACCAGCACCGCCACCCCCACCACAACCACCACCACCACTACCACCACCACTACCACCACCACCACAAAAAACCACCACCACCACAAAAAACCACTACCACCGACTAACCGGCGGCGGCGGCAAGGCCTGGCTGGCTTCCGGCGGCAGTGGCGCTCTTCCCGCCCGCCATGGTGTTCCTCTGTCGCAGGATCGTCCAGTCGTACACGTAGTCGTACTGGTGGCTGAGCGTGCGGAAGAGGATGCGGAAGAGTTGCCGCAGGTACATGTAATCGGGCGACTCCTCGAAGCGCAAGCCGCGACAGTAGTTCAGGTACATGGCGAATTCGGCCGGGCATGTCTGTGGTGGTGGTTGGTGGTGGTGGTGGTGGTGGGTGGTGGTGGGTGGGTGGATTTTGGGCGTTTGGGGTCGTTGGGGCGGTGTTGGGTGTTGATGTTTTGATTGGTGTTGTTGTTGTTGTGGTGGTTTTTAGTTTTTTTGTGGTGGTGGTGGTTAATTTGTTGTTTTTTGTGTGGTGGTGGTGGTTAACTTGTTGTTGTGTTTGTGTATGGAGTGAGTCGGATGATTTGATGATTCATTGCTAAAAAATAGAGATGACTTTTTTAAAGAACCAATTCGATGATTGAATCATAAAAACAACAAAAACCCAAAGGCAAAAATCACAAATACAACAGCAACAACTACAACAACCTCAACAACGCAACATCAACCACAACTACCAACAACAACACTACCGCATACCCACAACCTCCACGCGGTGCGGTGGGGGGCGCTTGCGCCTCAAATGTGGGTACTTTCGGCCACCCTGCCAGGGCAGACTCTGCAAGACAGCCCAGGAGACAACATACTCATCTCTGGACAGACTGCCCAGCCCTGGAACAAGGGCTGGGCAAGAACACAAGAGAACTGACTCAAGAACCTGGCAGGGCAGCGCAGCTGGTCGAGACTATTCTCCCCAGACTGCTGAACAACACAACGAAATAAAACAACAACAACAACAACAACCACAACTCCAACAACAACTACAACAACTCCAACAACAACAACTCCAACAACAACAACAACTCCAACAACAACTCCAACAACTCCAACAACAACTCCAACAACAACAACAACAACCTTGCAGAGCACTTCCACAGGTGTGGACATTTTCTTTTCACTGATCTTCTCGTACTTCTGCTTCTTGTTGCCTGCCTGTTGTTGTTTGTTTGTTTGTTGTTGTTATTGTTGTTGTTTGTTTTGTATGAGTGGACGTAGTCTTAGTAGTAGTGGTGGCACCATCAGCATCATCACTATTATCCTAATCGTAACAATCATCACCATTATAATCACCATTGTCCTAGTACTAAGAGGGCACCCATAGACCTCCCTATCTTCATCCACTCATCTAACTATCATCACCATACACCTACCACATCATCATACATCATTATCATCATTACCACGAACCCATTACCTCATCATCATCATAATCCACCACCACCACATGCACAACTAACATCGCCACCCCCCCCCCACCTTGAGTCCTTGCCATGGCAGAGAACCGTTGTTAAAATAGATTAGAACATTACCTGTGGGTGGAGTGATGATGATGATACTGATGATGATGCTGAAGATAACTAAACATAACAATCTATGATAATAATAATAATAATCATTATTTAAAATTGAATTTAAAATAAAATATAGTTCCAAGACAATTCAAGAGCAATTAATGCGTCTCCATCTCCCTCACCCCCTTCAACACAAAACCAGCACCACTCCATCATCCACCCCCCTACAACAACCAAACCATCTACCCCCTCTCTAACACAAAAACCCCACCACCACCTTAAACGCAAAACCATCCCCCCTCCTCCATCATCCAACCCCCTACAACACCGCCCACACCTCTCCCTTATCCACCTCCCCCCTCCAACGATACCACCACCACCACCACTACCACCACCACTACCACCACCACCACTACCACCACAACCACCACCACCACCACCACCACCACAACCACCACTACCACCACCACCACCACTACCACAACCACCACCACCACCACCACCACCACCACCACCACTACCACCACAACCACCACCACAACCACCACCACCACCACCACAACCACCACCACCACGAGACGAACCTAGGGACTCCATATCGTCCCTGCGACTCTGCTCGATGCCCAGGTGTGCGTTGATGCTCGCATACCTCGCCGTGCCTTCAAGGGTGGTTGAAAGGGGCTTTGTGTTGTCATAATAATAATAATAACTATTATGATTATTATTATTATTATTAGTAGTAGTAGTAGTATTTTTATTCTTATGATGAAAAAACTATTTTTTTTACTCAATATATAAATAATTTTGAGATGATGGGTGGATATCTAACTAAATTCATTAATCAGCAAAAATCAAAAACTTGAATTTTAAAAACTTGAATAGAAATCAAATCAAATATTGCATTCTTTAGACAGACCGGTGAGGTTCTTATCTTCCCTGTAGCCAATATGTTGTCTGGTGTGGCTGTCTCGGTACTTCTTGGCGAGGCCGTAGTCGATCAGGAAGACCTGTGGTTTGTGTAGTTGTGGTCTGACTGTGGTTGGTAGAGTGGGGTTTGTGGTTGAAGTGGTTGTCTGTGGCTGGTGTAGCTTTAGTTGTGTGGCTGAGATTTTGGTTGTGGTTGTTGTGGCTATGGTTGATGTGATGAGGTTGGGATTAGTGTTATTGTAATTGGTGTAGCTGAGGTTGTAGTTAATGAGGTGGTGAATTGTGTGACTGTGGTTGTATTTGATGGAGTTGCGGTTGTAGTAAAAGAGGTGGTGGTTGACGCAGCTGAGGTCGATGGAGCACCTTGTTGCAGTGCCTGCCGATGCCCATGAGGAAGTTGTCAGGCTTGATGTCGCGGTGGATGAAGTTCTTGTTGTGCACAAACTCTATCCTACCTATCATCTGTTGGTGTCAAGTGTGGGTGGTGTTGGTAGTGGAGGAGTTGGTGAAAAGAGTGAGTGGTGAATAGTGGGTGTGCTGGATGGAGTGGTAGATGAGTGGTAGTGGGGAGAGTGGCTGCACGAATACGGGAAGAGTTGCTGGTGGATGCAGCCATATAATTAAATCATTGACTTTAGTAAGTGTACCAGCTCAAACAGCTGAGCGGCATCTTTATGAACGAACTGAACGCAAACATCAACGAGGCTTTCCATCCTCACGTGACCCAAAACCACACAATAAATATTCCATTTAAAAACAAATTTATGCAAAATCTGTATCGCAGGCTGGCTCAATTGAAAGAACGCTCGCTGCTTATCAGTGGGTTTATCTACATGATTTGAAGCTGCGTCTGGCAAAAACGCCCCTGGAGTAGAGCTTACTGTGTGTACAAGTTCATTATAATTACTGTACATTATCGTCATCATTAATCACATTATCTTTTTAATTACATTCAATTAGTATTATTATTAACTCAATTAGTGTTATAGAAAGTATGGCGAGTATCTTGAGATGATTACCCTCAAAGAATCTCATGAAACCACATAAAACTAACACATGAGACTGATCCTTTTTAGTAGTGGTGAAGAAGAAATGCACTAGAGTTTGAACGCTAAGGCGAATTTTTAAACAGCCAATAGCTTCGTTGATTGCGGTGTAGCAAGTTGAGACAAGCCCAAAAAGACATCATCATCATAATCAGCATCATCATTATCAAGGCAGTTAAAGGATTAAGAGTACATTTTAATCATATTTGAAGAGGGATTATCGTCTATATCTTTAAATCAAAATACTATTAAAATGAATTTTACGTTTCAACATTTTTTGGTTTGATACTTTCTTCAACATAATCATCATTTCCATTATAAGAACTCTCATTTTTTTTACAATTTAAACTTCTATTCATAGTATGTTTATTCATGTGATTATGTTAATAACTATTTAATTTATCAGGCCGCAGAGTTTAATCAAGTTTGATGTGACTGAATGATTCTTAATGAGCCATTAGGCTTTAATTAACGAAGAAATTATACGCTCATCAAGTCAGTATTTATAGCCACATAATTATTATCATTAGTATTTTAATTAGGTTTTAACTGGCTATATGTATTTAAAATTTTAATTGTAGTAGTAGTAGTAGTAGTAGTAGTAGTAGTAGTAGTAGTAGTAGTACTAGTAGTAGTAGTAGTACTAGTAGTAGTACTAGCAAAGTAATACTACCAACGAATGATGAAATGGCAGTGATACTCAAAATACGGCCAGAACACATTGCGCAATAGACCTGTCTTGAAATAGACATTGAATGCGAGAGGCAAACAATAGAACCTTTGAACGGTAAACACACACGGCAATTTGAAAACATACTTCAGTAATTCATACTTGCTGTGTGTAACTCATGCAACTCCGACCATTACAGACACACACACTCTTTTGCAGCCTACATATAACAGCAGCACAATGACTTAATATTATGGCATTGTTATTATTATTATTATGGCATTATTATTATCATGACTTAATATAAACAGGATACGTCAATCAATTGAAATGACATCATTGATCTCAAAAAGAGAGGCTAGCCACCCTCCCCTCCTTTCCCTCCACTGGCAACTTCGGGAGAGTAATTAAGACATTAGCTCATAGCACCAAGCTGTTCCAGACTAAACTAATGCTTTCTCAGCCAAACCCCCTACCCTTCCTCCTACTTACAAACCACCGTTAAACAGCCAGAACACCCGCCCTCCATTCCCATCTTCAACCTCTCCTCCTCCATTCACTTACATGCCACCACAAAGCAGGCAAATCCCCTCCTTCCTTGACCCCTCCATAAAACAACTCCCTACCTCCTCCAAGCCAACAAACCCCAAAACAACTCCCCCGCCAAACACCCCAACCCATCCAAACCCTCCCCTCCCCGTTCCTAATCTCCCCCTCCCACGAATACCTGGTCAGCGAGCATGAGAACGGTCTTCATGCTGAAGGAACGTCCGCAGAAGTTGAAGAGGTCCTCGAGCGAGGGGCCGAGCAGGTCCATCACCAGGACGTTGTAGTCCTTCTCTTGGCCGTACCATCTGTGTGTGCGTGTATGTGTGTGTGTGTATGTGTGTGTGTGTGTGTGTGTGTGTGTATGTGTGTGTGTGTGTGTGTGTGTGTGTGTGTGTGTGGGATGGGGGTGGTGGAGTGTGGAGGTGAGGAGATGATAGTGGTGATAGTGATGATAGTGGTGATGGTGATGATAGTGGTGATGGTGGTGAGATAGTGGTGAACTCGGATAAAGATGGTGGTAGGAGGGGTGGGGGGCGATGATAGTGGTGAGGTAATGGGAGACTGTGGAGAGAGTGGTGTGAGAGATGGTGGCGGGTGGTGTTGGTAGTTAGATTGTGGTGAAGTGTGGAAAGGATGGTGGGAGATGAAGAAGGGCGAGTGTTGTGGAGGGATGATTGAGAGATGCTGGTGAATGATGCGAGGAAGATGGTTGTGCTGGGTTGGTGGTTTGTGGTGAAAAGATGGTGATGGAGCAGTAAAGATTGGTTTGGATGATGGAGAGTAAAGGATGATTGAAATGGGCGATGGTGGTGGCTGATAATGATGATTAGTGGTTAACTAGTATTGATAATGATGATGTAAGGAGGTGGTTCATAATAATAAAAGAGCAATAGATTTTAAATGCAACTTCCTTTTTTAGAATTGCATATTCCTCAGCACACACTCGATATGATGAAAAAACTATTCACAAAATTAGGAAAAAAAAGTTTTTTATATAAAAAAAATAAATATGAACTCATGCCAGTATTCTATTTTTATATTTTTATAGCACTATTATTGACCTTTATAGAAAAATTGCTGCTAATTTCGGCCTGATCATTGATTTAACGGCGTAGTTATTGCGTTTCCTTAGCTGGAAAAGTGAGTGGAATGCATTGGTGCAATTAATTCAAGATTAACACCATTAATCATCATCAGCATCATCATTATCACCATCTTCATCATTATCATCATCCTCATTAACACTTTTAATAACTTTAGTATGAATCTCTGAAACCACTCTAATAATTATAATTAATTTATATTTTTTTTAATATTTCGCCATGAAGGATTTGTTCTTTTTTAGCCTTACGAATATTTTAATTATGCAATGGAAATTTCTGATTAATTATATTTTAAAATTTTGATTCATCCTATCAAAATCATCTCATATATTAACTTGAGAAAAACTATAATAAAAAATGATGATGACGATTATGATGATAATATTAAAAATAATTTTTTTATATTCATATAAAAATGATTTTATTAATAGAAAAAATTATGAAAACTTGAAACAACAAAGTGTATAAAAGATGCTATCAAGTCAAGTGTTTAAATCAAACAGGCAAAAGTTTAAGATACAGGCGAGATTCAGAGCAACAGTGGGAGGACATCAAGGCAAAAGTTTTTTGCAAAACATAGATGCTAAATGATAAGAAAAAAACAAAATGAATAATAGATAATGATAAGAAAAAACAAAATGAAAATTAGATAATGATAATATAAAACAAAATGAAAATTTGAGATAATGTTAAGATAAAACTAAATTTAAAATGAGCAAAAAAGAGTAAAAGACTGAAGAATGCTGCATAATATGAATGAATAAATAAGTTTAAAAACAACCCAAAGGGCATCAGACATGGGTGAATGAGTACAAAACGTGTAAATACTAAAGTCCTAGTGTAGAATCTATACTGGAGAAATATACATTAAAATGTTATGTTCTTATATTTGTATAACTATGATGGTGTATTAAGCTTGCTGAGTTAAGCTGTTTATTGATTAAGTATTACAAATCTCTCATTTGAATGAGAGAAGAGAAAAGTTTGGATGAAATGTTTTCCATTATTGTATTTAGTATTATATATAATTTATTTTATATTGTAATAAAAAACACAGTAAATGTAATAAATACAATACAATAAAAACAGTCACAGTTTCAAAGGTGAGGTGCCGGGATAACGCCACATACACACATACACACACACATACACATACACACACACACACACACACACACACACACACACACACACCCACACACACACACACACACACACACACACACACACACACACACACACACACACACACACACACACACACATACATGCGCACACACACACACACACACACACACAGAAACACATAGAGGGAGGGTGGTACCTGATGTGTGGTATGCCAATTCCGCCCTGGAGGAGCTTGTAGAGCTTGCTTTCGTACAGCAGCTGTGGGTGACGAGCCTTCTTCGACTCTAACTTTATCGCCAACTCCTGAGGGCGGTGGTTTCGTCATGGTTTCACATTTATGCCATTTTATAATGGTTAGGTATGGAGTTTTCAGTGATGGCATTTTTACTATTAACTATCTTGAGTTTGTTAATTAGTTTTGGGTGGTTCATAGAAATGGCTTATGAAATGATTTAAAATTTATATTTAAATTAGGCAATATTATAGTTTCTGTAAACTCAACTTAATTTGATAAAATTCATATATTTAAATGAAAAAGATTAATTATAAATTTACAATAATTTTTCTTGTAACAAATGAAATAAACTTATTAAAATATATTATAAATTTTTTTTTGAATAAATTTATGTTTCAAAACCCATTGTTTTATCTTAAAATTTTTTTTAGCTAAAATGTAGTCCAAATTAATAAGAAAAATTATTTAAATTTTGACTTTGAAATTAATAAGTAGCGAATTTCGTCGGTCTAACCTCGCCATTTGCGATATTCAATCCAAGGTATATGTCTCCAAAAGAACCACTTCCAATCTTCCGAACCAGACGATACTTCCCGTTAACTAAAAATTCTGACTTCGAGGAGGATGAAGCTGAGGTGGCAGTATTCGACATATTCCTAACAAATTGAAAATTTAATTTTTGAAAATATTTAATCAACCACTTGAATTTCAATGTTTTAATTCAAAATTTATTAAACGTTCTTTTTAAAACTAAATCCTTTGTTTCGTACGATTCATTTAATCATCTTGGCCATTTTAATAAATTTTAATAGAGATGGGACAATCGATTCAAATTTTTTTAACGCTTACTTGTAACATGCACTTTTGCTGTTTATTCTTTATAAAATGTTTATTTTATTGAACCAGAAATACTAGTTATTAATTGACATTGAACATATTTATTTATACAAGAATGATGACGTTCCAAATGTATGATGCTAAATATAAAAAGTGTGTATGCGAAATTATTAAGAAATACATTTCGAATAAAATAATTCAATTTCAAACATTATTTTTTGTGAAAGTTATAAATACGTTTTTAATACATTTTTTGTGCAGCTTCATTAGGCAGAAAGAATCACTAAAAAAATGATTAAAAGCCTGCTTAATTTAATTTATATCTAAAGAAATTTTGACAATTCATCAACAACTAAAAATAGTTTCAAAACCTAAAACGATTAAGTTTCTGAAAAGCATAAAAATAAATGTAATCTTGAAAATAATTAAACAATCTTCAAACCAACGATTAAATTTAATCATTAAATAAACCACTCAGTTAAAATTCAATTCAAATCACACTAGCCCCAGTATCCACTACCATCCTTTCCCATGTAGCCACCCCACCATTGCTTATCATATGCCAGTATTCGGTCACATACTTTCCCTTCTGCACACCCACATCTCAACTCTAATCTTTAATTAATCAATGAAAAATCTCATTTTAAAATTAAATTTATATAAATTAGATTTATTGTATAGCATTTATGAAAAAATTTAATTTTGTTGGGTATTTTCGAACCAACCTATTCACAATCATTTTACATGTTCTAGTGGCATTCTCTGAAACATAAAAACTTTATGTTATTCCGAAACAATACATACCATTATTTTTAAAAAAGAATTTAAACTAAAAATCCAAATATTTGTCTAACTCACCCTTCATAGGTGGGAAAGACTTGAACCTTGCGATTACAAGGTCAATAACACTGTTCTTCCTACTATTTCCTGAAGAAGTTTTGTGGTGGTGGTGCTGCCTCAAAGGTGGAGCCAAAGAACCTGTTTCCAAATAATTGTTAAATTCATCAAGAAACAAAGACCATAACAAGCTTTAATAAGACTTTTCATGATTATATCTACATTTTCATGACAGCGTTGCAAAAACTCATTTGAAAACTTTTCAAACATAATGATAATTGCATAGATTTAAACAGAATTTAACTGATATTATTATACTTTAATCAAGTACCAGTCGATATGATATATTCCAAACCATCCAAATTCCTGTCTTGATCACTTTCTGCGTGGAGAGATGACCCAAGAAGATGAAAAATCTTTGTTTTTTGACATTCGGAAACTCGATAGCTAAATTGCATTTTAGACGGATGTTGAGTAATGTTCTCAAGTTATCAAATAGAAA